>VYXH01008613.1:669112-685070 GCA_013397275.1 Burhinus bistriatus | reverse complement strand
CCGAGGGAGGTGATCCTTCCCCTCTACTCAACACCGGTGAGGTCACACCTGGAGTGCTGAGTCCAATTCTAGGCTCTCCATCACAAGAGAGACATGGACTTATTGGAGAGAGTCAAGCAAAGGGTCATGAAGAAGATTAAGGGACTGGAACATCTTTTCTACGAGGAAAGGCTGAGAGAGGTGGGATTGTTCAGCCTGGAGAAGAGAAGGGTGCGGGGGGATCTTATTTAGTGAATAATTTGTGATGGGAGTGTGTAAATAGATGGAGCCAGACTTTTCAGTGGTGCCCAGTTAATGGGCAAGGGGCAATGAACACAAATTGAAATACAAGAAATTACATGTCAGCATAAGAAGGAGGTTTTTTACAGTAATCATGGTCAAACACTGGAAGAGGTTGCTCAGAGAGGTTATGGAGTCTCCATCTTTGGAGGTATACAAAACAGGTTAGACTAGATGATCTCCAGAAATCCCTTCCAATCTCAACTATTTTGTGATGATGTGATTTTGTAATGATGGAAATTTCTGCATCTATCTTCAGTGTATTTCACATAAAGAAGTATTTCCTGTGATATAAATTTTTGTCCTGTCCAGGTCTGATAATCCTAAATTGCTAATGGTAACCATATGACAAGACAGGTTTTTTTTTCCCAGACAGCAATATAACCATGGTTGCCTAGTCATTAGACATACAGTGAATTATTTTGAATAAAAGTGACTAAATGAACATATGAATCATGGTACCAAATACCTAATTTACATCATGATCAATATCATAAAACTTCATTTTCTAATATTGCATGAGTTTCTGATAGAATGCAGAATGTTATACAGAAACGTGAGCTGAATATTAGGCATGCTTGTGATAGGTTGGCCGTAGAAGATAGCAATATATTTACCAGTATTATCCCATTTTAAATAAGTACCTCTACATATCTGAATGTTGTTAGGATACTCAGCTCTCAAGTCGGACAATCTCAGATCTCGGTGATTAGTCTTTCAGCTCCTCACCGTATAACTGAATTTCTTCCTGAAGATTTACTCCATTCAGTCCAGGAAATGTCTCTTAGTCGTTCATGCTTTAGCATCCTTCTGTCTCCACATGGAGACCTTCTAGATGTGCCCGAGATATCCTGCCTGCAGTCATCCCTTGCTGACTCTCCTGAAACATCCTGCAGTGGCTTGGAGAGAGAACTGTTTCTTAGTTCAACATCTCTTGCTTGACTTACTGAAGGTTAGTCTCCCTGATCAGGGAGGTCTGAAACCTGATGAGAACAATTTGCTTCACTGAGCCAAGGTACTGCACCATTAAGATTTGAATGATTATTTGTGGGGGACTCCCAAAGATGAGCTGGAGAGAAGCCGTTGTGTTGGAGTTGACTAAGCTGGTAGCCAGGAACTTCTCACTCCTCTAACTGAATTAAATTATATGGTCAATTTATTTGTCTGCTGGTTGTTCTTCTGATCCAATTAAAGCTCTTATCATGACTTAAAAAGACAGGATCGCCTTATTGAATTGTGGGAGACATTATTTACCTAATAACACCTTGTATTATTAAACCTGGAAAAAATTTTGTGAGTTAATTCACTATCACCATGGATTCTGCAGTTCATCAGCTTTAATAGTAAATGAAAACAACTTATTTTTTCTTGAGCTTGAGTCTCTCTTGAATTGCTTTTTTGGGCCCAATCCATTTGATATAGAAAACAGGGAAAAAATTCTATTCTTCTGAATGAGATCTGGATCAGGCCTATAGGACTACTTGAGACAATATGTAGTTGCAGGATTAGGCCCTTTCTAGTTTGCATCCATTAGTGCAATAGTGCTCTTTCTTCAGCAAATTCTGAAGTACATCCTAATGCCCCTATATTCTATGTAATTTATTTTTCTTCCCAAGAAACTGAGAAAATGTTTCATAAAAATTTATTTTTCCCCAAACTAAATTTCCGGCAGTAAATATCTCTGTCAAAATCATTTTAGTTGTGGTTTTAACAATATCTTTTGCCTTCTTCCAAACTATTTTTTTCTTTTTTTTCTGTATCTTAATTTGGTTTTAAGGGACAACACAGGTAATTTGTAAAAGATGCGTGAAATGTATATGAACTTAAGGTTATTCAAAGGAAATCTGAAATTAAAAAAGGAACTTTAAAACATATCCCAAATAAACCAGACATTATTCTCAGGGGAAAAACATTAATAAGCCTTTATGAAGAATTTAGTCCTTTTGTTTCCAAGCCAATTCACAGGTCTACCTAGTTGAAAGGTGAAGATGGCTCATCTGTTAAATAGCTATTGGAGCTAGATGATATATGATGATTAATTGTAATATGCAAAGTCTGTCCCAGGCGTACAGACCTCATAAAGCCAAAGATGACACAAGTGGGTTATTAGCTCCCATCATAGTGGTAAAATAAGCCAACTTGTGATCTAGTTACAATTTTTTATATATATATAATGAGTGTTCTGACAGCATGTAAAGACAGAATTTAAGTATTCATGTTTTTAACTGTAGTATTTCATTTGGTTTAATTTGAAATATAATGCTTGATGTGCCAGCAAATCCAGAAAATATGGTTCCAGACCCTGTATGATTTTTACTGTATTACATGCTGAAGCTGCCCCTTGAAGGTATTTATTTCTCTCCTCCTTGTCAATAATGAATGACCCTACATAGCAGAAACCTTATTAGAGTCTATGTTTAATGATTGCCCTAGTGATATGAGTGGCCTGATAACAAATTGAAATGTCAGACACTCTATGACCCTCAAATAATATTGAAATCTGCCAGCCCCTATTAAAATGCCTTCAAACTATATTATCCTGTGGTAATAGATCAGTTACTTACCCCAACTAATATAGTTATCACGTGGGACACTGCAGCATGATCCTTTTAATCAAAGGAGTCAAAAAAGCCGTGGAACAGTGGGTAAAAATGAGGTATTGTCATAGCAAGTCATGATGAACCCGCTTCATTAAGGCAGAAAACTGCCCAGGAAGAAAGAAGGCTGTGATTGATATTCATTAAGTGTGTCATAATGTAAAAAGAAAGAAGTAACTTTCAAATTTGAATGAACAGGATTTTCTCTGCCTCTCTCGCCCTCTCCTTCCCTCTGTCTCTGTTTTAATGGATTATCTTATCGCATAAGCCATAAACTGCTTTTATAGGTCCAAGTGCCATCCAATGTGTTCTAGTGTTGCTATAGGAAAAAAAACACCAAGAAACAGAGAGACTTCTTCAGTGTTTCTGACAGCTCTATAGCATTTTTACAAGGATATCATGGAAGTAGTTTTTTCCTGTGTCTAGATATATAAAATACAGAGTATCAATCAAAAAAAAGTAATATTCATCATCATAATTGTAACAAGGAAAGCAAAAGTAACAGCAATTGTAATTGAAAAAACAGTATTACATCCTTCTTCCTTAGGACTTGCCTCTCACTGAGCTATGTTAATGTGTAGAGGTCATATTTACACGACATCTATAATTGCACTTGAATTGGAGCATTGTGCGTAGATTTACCCATAAGATTAGAACGATAAAGAGAACTCATGGCAATCTCAGACTATCTCAAAGCACTTGATTCTCTTGAAGCTAATGGGAATCTGTCTTTCAGCTGTGAAAGATGCTGAATTGTGCTTGCCTGTGGGATTCTCTGTCCCATTCCTTACTATGGAAAAGAAGATGGGGCTAGATAGGGAGTCTGCCAAGTTATAACTTCCAGGTTCTCCACTTTTTAAAGGGAGGTCAGGGAAATTGTGACCTTCTGAGCCAAGACGTAGCTCTGGACTAGCACTTAGTATTTTTACATATATACACCGAGAATCCCAAGGCCAGATTTCAAACCCTATGACTTTCCAGTTGAAATACCTCTGGACAACCGGCTCTATAGCTACTTGGCTGAAATGCCTAGGGGCATCTAAAGGTTGTACTTCGTAGGATTCCCAAGGGCACACTTACTTGACAAGTGGACTGCTCCTGGGACCTTATGCCTTTCTCCTCCCCACTTCCAAATGCCATATCAGCCCTTCTGGTAAAGGATTTGTGGCTGATGTTAGGATGAACAACTACTTCAGTATCCTTCCTAGGGGAGTCCTGAGCAGAGCAAGGGAGATCTGTAGGAGGTTTATGCTGAGGCTGAGTCCAGGTTTGCACCCAGCTCAGTATGGGAACCCTCTGAGCTTCAATACCATAGCATTTGAGCTTAGAGTCTCTATACCATAAACTCCTACATGAAAAATCAGGATGGTAATATTTATCTACTAAGCATATGAGCATGAGCATGTACCACTTGTGTGGAGAGGAACATCAGCCTGCTTCTATACCTTCTTCCCTGACCTGTGGCAACCTCCTCGAGCAGTGCCTTCTCCTACGTACCTTCCACCCTGCCCCAGCGCCTCATCATGTATGTCTGTGTTAAAGTTTTGGATAGCCCTCTAATCAAACTACTGAACCATAACTCCCAGTTATCTTTCCTCCGTAAACGACTTAAAATTGCATCCCAGTGCAGGAGCAGTGGGCTTTTTAAAGTTCACACAGTTATAACTGACCCTGACTTATGGCTATAAGCAGAAGGATTAAAGTTACAACCTGGCTTCAGAAGGATCTTCTGCAGGAGCTGAAAACTGTGAGAAGATTTTGACAGGAGTCTTGTATGATGTGTAGTTAAATTCAGCTCTGTTCTGAAAAGAAAAAAGACTTTGTAAAGATAGCTCCATATTTATTGTCTTTTTATCAAACAGACCTAGCTTACAAATAAAAAGATGGATATTGTATCTGCCATTCCTGCAAACTCACTGTGGGCTTATACCGTCAGCCTTAGCTTCCCTTCATTTCACCTATCAGCAGTAGCAATAAAGACCTGCAGGCCAAATTAGCCCCCCTGAGATGACTGTGAACACACTGGCTTCAAATTATGCTCTCATTGACACCCCTGCAGCCCCCTTCATGTCAGTGGTTTTCCACAGGTACAGTTGGCTGAGCTTAGTGAATATTTCACTGAGGATGTACAAAAGGTATCAGGACCTGTAGCTTACAGCTCTTTGCTGCCTTACTCTGTAGAGAGAGCGGTAGGGAAAAATAAATAAGCTTTAGAAATCAGTTATATCTTCATTGTCAAGTGTTGTATTCATATTTGGTGAAATCTACAGAAATTCTTTCAGTTGTTTAACAGGCCTGAATTGCTTCTGACTGTCTGAAAAATACATAAAAGCTTGGTTTGTTTTCCCCCAAGGTTGGCTTTCAATTGTGAGCTGCGTTTGGAAGAGCCCTACCCTACAGTGAAATCTGCCTGAGGACAGAGAGAGCCAGTGAGGTCTCACTGCCAGGATGAGACCTATGCTGATCCCACAGAGATGCATTCCTCAGCTCAGTTTTGCACACCACCAGGAGCTCCAGTGAGTTGCCTTTGGAGCTGAAGGCAATGGGACCACTTGCTGTACATAAAGTTAACCACATGCATAATACAGGATCAGCCTCGAGATTCTTGTATTTATTCCACTGAGTCCAGAAATACTAATGGTTTGGATTTTCAAAGTAAAATTTCAAATCTACTATCCAAGAATATTTGAGACAAAATGCTTATGATAAATTTTTCCAGCTGAGATTTGCTTGGGGACATTCTTCCATAATATGGGATATATTTCCAAGTACTTCTGAATGCAGAAATAGTTAGGCAAGGCATAAAGTGTCACACAAATCAAGAACACGGTCACTGATGGATACAACTTTTTTCACATAGTTTGTCCAGCTTCACTGAAACTCTTGAGTAAATTTGAAAGTCTAGGAAAAAATATCTTGCTATCTTGTTGTCATATACCTGATTAGCTTGGTTAGAAACCAAAAGATGTTCATAAACATTTTTGTCTATTTTTGTGGTCAGCATTCTGTATTAACCCATGTTGTTGACCTGAACATTTATTACGTAGCCTCTAGATTCTGTCATGTAGTTCTTCATAGAGGCTAAATTATACTTCCAAATGGCCTCCTGTTTTGGTAATTTTCCTTTCATCCCTGGTGGCCATTCTCCCTCTTGCCGTACATATTGTGAGATGGCGTATGTAACCTTTGGGCATGTAGAGTATTAATCCATCTTTGATCACATTCCCTTGTGCATCCTTCCCCACAGCTTTCTGATTTTCCTCCCAAATAAACTCTGAAGCAATTCAACATCTTTATTTTTATTATTGTGATCAGTTCACTTTAGTTTTAGTTAACAACATTGGCTCTATTGGCTTCTTTTGGGTTTGCATTTTTTTATTAAACATTGCTCCCGTGTTTGGATGCTGATCCTTTAGGAGTTTCTTCTTTTACTGCTTTTTGGTTTTATTTCCCTGAATACCTGTTTGCTTCACAGAAGTAAATATCAGAATACACAACTGTAACACAGATTTTCTAAACTTAGTATAACAGTTAACTCCTGCCCCTGTACTCAGCGCTGATGAGGCTGCAACTTGAGTACTGTGTTCAGTTTTGGGCACCACAGTATCAGAGGGACATTGAGGTGCTGGAGTGTGTCCAGAGAAGGGCAACAAAGCTGGTGAAGGGTCTGGAGAACATGTCTTCTGAGGAGTGGCTGAAGGAATTAGGATTGTTTCGTCTGAAGAAGAGAAGGTTGAGGGGAGACCTTATTGCTCTCTACAACTACTTGAAAGGAGGCTGCAGTGAGACGGGGGCTGATCTCTTCGCCCAAGTAACTAGCGAAAGGACAAGAGGAAATGGGTTCAAGTTGCACCAGGGGAGGTTTAGGCTGGACAGTAGGAAAAAATTTTTCACTGAAAGAATTATCAAACATTGGAACAGGCTGCCCAGGGAGGTGGTTGAGTCACCATCCCTAGATGTGTTTAAAAGTTGTGTAGATGTGGTGCTTAGAGACATGGTTTAGTGGCAGACCTAGTAGAGTAGGGTCAATGGTTGGACTAGATGATCTTAAAGGTCTTTTCCAACCTAAACAGTTCTATGATTCTAGGTATCAAAGGAGGAAAAGGCTTTTTCCACCATCACTTCTCTGTCAGTGCAGGACTGCTTCTCCTGAGTGATTTTGCTAGCCACCACTACTCAAAAAGCATTCCACAAGTAAGATCTTCCACTCTTTCAGAGGCTACAACTACTTTACTGTAGTAAATAATAATATTTTGTTCCTACATTTTAATCAAGATGACAACAGGACTCCCATGATTCCTTTTGCAGGACACTATTTCTCCTTTTCCAGGCATTTGTAGGCCTTCCCTTCACTGTATCATACAGTGTTAGCTCACATAAGTGTCCTTTGTTTGCCACTTTCTACCATCCTTGAATCACTGTTTTGTTCTCTGAGCTCACTCCACCTTGCCAGCCTTCAGATTCTGTATCCCAAACACCAGAGACAATTTACACACCAGAAGCTATTTGTAGAAATTTCCCCTCACAAATACATCTGAGTTAAGGGAATGTCACGTATATTTGTCTGGAAGCTAAATTGGTAACCTGAATAAAACCTGATGGCTTGAATCTCTCTGTCCATGAGCCAGTGCCTCTGCGTACGCAGCCCACAATTGTGTTACCCTTTTGCGCCCATTCTGTAGAGCATGCTCCTGTGTAATTTGTTGCCCACTGTCGCCTTGAGGTTTTTGCCTTCTATTGAATTTGTGGCTTGCCCCAGCCCAAGTTATTCTTCCCCTGTGGCATGCATTAGCTTGCATTTTTACAAGCTGAATCTCATTTTGCTATTCTCAGCCTGTATTTGTCTGAGCTGCTTTATATTACATTTCTTGATCCTGACTTGTATAATATCTCCCAATTTAACATCATCTGCATATTTAATGAATGTGGTTTTCTTCTGCCATCTTCATGATTATTAACAAAGATGGTAAGTAAATATTGGTCCTCCTATAGGGCTCTGTGGCTCTGCACATCCCCCCTTCGCATCCGTACCCCATTCCCCTGCACCCCGAGCTCTCTGCATTGCATTCTCTGGCAGCACTTTCTCCTTTCAGGAGCTCCAGTTCCATCCTTTGTGTACATCTACGTAAAAGTAATATACATGTTAACTTGCTATATAACTGGTTTAGCAAAATCTGCATCTGTGGTACAGACTGTACCTCAAACACCCAGAAGTTTAGGAGATATGACAAAATGTAGTGATGTGTTAAATCTCACAGGTCTGTTACCCAGCTCTGATGTAATGCTTGCATTAGACCAGAGTACTGCAGCTCTGCTCTTGAAGTCAGTGACAGTTTAACAGTTTAACAGGTTTTGTCCCCTCATTGGTTTTGTTAGGTGTGTGATTTCCGCTCCCCTTATGTACAGAGGATAGTTTTTAGTGTGGTTTCAGTCAGATCGTGTTGATGGTACCTTATACCCTCTGTACGCTTATTTTTCCAGAATAAGCATCTTGATACTGTTCCACAGCAGGAGGTGAGCAGGGTGGTAGAAATTCCTAGTTTGTGTGTGGCTTTGCTTACATTTACAAGTTTCGTTAGTGTGCAACATGTGGTTGAAAAGTCACCTCACTAAGCAGCACAGAATCCAAGCATACACGGCTCTTTAATGACAGAACAACCTTTTTCTACTGATACTCCCTTCAGAGAGTTGCTAGAGGCTATGGCAAAGGAATGCGTCTTTTTTCTTTTTTTGCACAAGATGTGTTTTCCAAGAAGGTTTTATGCAAGGTTAATAGGTACTTAGCAACTTCTTCTCTCAACAAATGTGCCACCACATATTTAGGCCAATAATTGATAGGAAGAAAGAATAAGTATAAAGTAACAGAAGTACTAAGCACCAGTGAGAGCTGTTTCTGCTCCAGTTACCCGCATTAGGATCAGGCAATTTCAAAGCTGTGGAAACCACAAAAGAAGGAAGAAAGTGGGATGGAAACAACAAAAAGGCCAGGTGATCTGATAGATGGATTGTTAGTTTATGTCTTCAGCAAAATGCATCCATTTTTCTGTTAAGCCCCAGCCTACCCACATGCCCTCAGCAAATTACATAATCTTTCTATGAAATGGGTCTATGTCATAAAACGCAGAGATTAATTTGAGACCTGCAGATAGTGTCATGGACAGGCAGTTATTTTAACGTGAAGCTATCTGCTAGCTCTTGCAAAGTAAACATAGCTCAAGTTTTTAGTAAGTAATCTCTTCCCTTTTTTAGTAGGTGAAGTTTTTACAAAGGCAATTTGGTTACAGATTACATTCAAATTGTGTTCAAGCAGACAGGCTTCTAGGTACCATCTCCAAAATATTCAGTCCCACAGTCCCCCTCCAGCTGTGGTGCAGACTGTTACATCAACCAGATATTCATGACTGATGGAAAGTGTAAAGAGTCTGCATAGCCTTATGCCCTACGTAGCTCTTCAGGTTTCCTATCTGTTATTCTGTTGTGAAAAACAGATTAAAATCCAACAGTATATTTCAGTCTCTCAGGCATTTTTGTGCCTGTTTATTTTTTAGGACATCTTTTTCTTTCTTGCTTGCTTGCTTCTCTGTTTTGGGGGCTTTTTTGTTGTTGTTGGTTTTTTTTTTGTTTTTGTTTTTGTTTTTGTTTTTTTTCATTTGTATATTTATAAGTGTGCTTGTCTTTTCCTCTATACCTGTAGCTGGCATTTACCCTTACTTTTTCCTTTCTCAGCTGTGGTTGAATATTCTTGCTTCATTGCCTCCTTCCCTTTTCGTTTCCAGTTGACAGCATTATTGTAAAGGTGAACTAAAAAGAAAATTGGAAATTCTGTTTACTTCACCACTATGCACTGAAAGCCCCACCTGTGCAGTCTAACAGAGAAACTCATAATGAGAATAAGCTGCACCAACAGACATGTCTTTTCTCTGCAGATCTCAACATATCTTGCAGGGATGGTTAATGTGTAGCATTGCTGTTGTGTTGCTGTGCAAATGTGGTCTTGAGCAGATTGATATAGGACAAGATTCATTGGTGCTACTGTATCGCATATGCATTTCAAATCTTATTTCTTATTTATCCCTACTTGTCATCCTTTTTATTCTTGAGGTAAATCCTGATCATTTCCCATCAAAAGTGTAATGCTTTTTCCGACTAAACTTAATGTATGTGGTGAGGTGAAAAAGACTTCCCAAGGCTAGACTTCAGAGTGGGTTGCAAATATCTGTTGTAGAGTTATGCCCTGTTTCCAGGGATCTGTGCATGGGAGAAAGCAAATCTAAATGTGTGTATCTGATGGAGCTCAGGTATAAATCACCACAAAGTATTTTCTGTTTTAAAGTCCCGCTTCCATTTGGGGAGTATTTCTGGATGATGGAGGCCGGAAAGGGGATAAATAATAAAAGGAATAACTTCATTTTTGCCCAATCTATAAGATCTGTATCTTTCTAAGCAGTGAGAGTTATTTTTAATGAGTTGCATCACTTGTTCCTGGCAGCCATGGCAACTAAGATCCTCTTCTACACAGCAAAAAACAGAGAAAGGAGAGAAGCCAAACTTCACTGTCACCCTGGCCTCTCTTTCTGTCCCTCCACTGCAACAGGTTTAGTACAATCACTTTCGGAGCCTCACTCGTTTTTCCTTTCATGTTCCTAGCTCCACCATAACATGAACGATCAAACTTCAGCGGTAAGGTTCGCTCGTCCTGTATTTTGTTATGTTCATTGAATCGTTACCTGTATTTCCTCTTTATGATGATGACAATCTCAGTCTTGGATGAGAATATCGATGAGACATACACAGGACCATAGGGTGAAACCATGGCCAGTACTATGAGAAATGCCAAGAACTATCTACTTCTACTTATTGATCCAGAACCTATAGCTCCCTCTTCTTACGTTTCTAGGCCTGAAAAGAAAAGTTTTTTTCCATAAATTAGTTCCTTTTATTAAGTAGAAACACAGATGCACAGGAATGGCATGAGCTTTGGTATTTCCTAGCAGAAAAGCAAAGAATGAAGAAATTATTCTGTTTTTTCCACTTCTAAATGTGTAAGTAAGTCTGTCACTGACTTTGTCTGTCAACACTTTAGCACAAGCCACCAAACAGCTTGTCCAAAAAGGACAAGGTAATGTCCTACAGTCACCATTGATTTGGCAGAATTGTAACTAACAGTCTAGAAGTGAGATTCCTTGTCATATTACCAGTCCCTTAAATCACCCTTTTCCCCCATTGTAATAATTACTGGATAGCTATACTGACTGTTATCTGTTAATTTATAAACCTCTCATATATCGTCTGTTATATATGAATATGTTAATTTATTTCTGTATGAAACTATTATCTTTGCAAAAAATTTGCGTAAGAAGGACAGCTGAAGAAGGTATCAGAGAGAGGCACACTGTGATCTTTGGGAATAAGGAGCAAATGGGAAGAAGCTGGAAACAGACCTCTCCTGTAAGCTCTGGGTGATGGCTGTATCTTTAGGAAGAAGTGAAGCATCAAAGGCTGAACACGATGAATAAAGTTGCGGATTTGCTGGCAGACATTGCTATTACCTGGGCTTCTGAGGGAGCATGAAAAGGACCAGTAGAGACTCTTGTATTGTTTGTGTTCAATTTCAATTCTATTTCAAAAGATCCAATATACCAGTTAATTCATGCTTTTGGTTTTTTTCTTGGAAAGTAAATTCATAATGCAGACAACCAGTGTTTTGGGTAACAGATTATGCCAATTTATTGTATATTTGGTATTTGTGGAAAAGACCACACACATTCTCACATTTTTGTGTGAAATTATCCACAATGAGATGCTGAAGTGACTGAGATTACTCAACTGACTCCTCAGCAGAGTCCCACCCATGGTACTATTGGGTTGTGTTTGGCAGCAATTCCACCCTCAGAAATTGCCAGACCCAACAAAAGAGACATCTTGTATTAAAATATTGTGGGACAGGGCCTCGATAGAAAACCTGCCCACCAGAAGACTTACTGTTCTTGACAATTCAAAATAACTGTCACATCTGAAATGTGACATTGTTGTATGTCTCTAGAAATGGAAGACTGCTACAAAGACTTAACTCCTGTAAACATATTTGGGAAAATGGCCATTAAAAAAGACAGAATATAATTTGATCAGAGTAAGGAAATGAAAATATGAAAATTTGAGAAAATTTGATACACTTTGCCATGATGCTATGTGCCTACTCCTGATCCTGCCTTCTGGACAGTGTTGGACCCTGTTCCTCTAGCCTACGATACAATTACAGGTATTGAGGTCAGGATTTTGTCTGTTGCCTTTTTGATGTATTTGTTGAGTCAAGGAAAGGGTTGACAACTTAAAAAGTTAGATTTCCAATAGGGGCTTAGAGGTGGGAATTCTGGAGTGTCTTAAAACAGATACCATTTCCTTCCTGGCTAGCCTGATAGGATCAAAGTTAGGAAATACTGTGTCTCCTGAGGGAAAGTGATCTCTGCTTTCCAGAGGGGTAAGAGGCTCTTTATGTCTTATCTTTCTTATCTGTCTTTCCTATCTCTAGCTATATTCATGTGAACATGATATAGGCCTGGGACTATTCTCATGAAATATACATTTTTGTGTCAACTTATTTCTCCTGAGTTGTATGATTTAACCTTGTTGGGGAGATATCTGTAAAATAAATTCCAGTATTTTAGTAGATATAGAGGGACAGAGCCTGAATATTAGGCTTACTCTGTGTACAGGCACAAAAATAATATTGCCTGGACTAAACCGTATCTCTCTGCCCCTCAGAACCTCATCTGAGAGTAATAGTACCTACCTAGCTAAATCGAAAGAGAGCCACAGCTTGATGCAAGAGACGGGATTAGAGGCTATGACTGAAGTATCTCGGGACTCCCTGATCAAGGCAAGCTATAGAGCAGTTGTCACAAAAGAAAGGCGGCAGATGAGAGAAGCCATGACTGAGAATCAACATCACAGATATAATAATATAGGCAGGGGAGACCTTTTGCCATAAGCCTTGTGGAAAAATTCAGTGTAAGATTGTGTTGTGTACTTGTAGTAGTGCTTGTATTTCTGTGTGAATAGAAATAGCTCTTCATATAGAGACAATCCAAAGGATTGAATTTTGAAGTTAAAACAGACAGAGCTTTTTAGAAGTTTTAAAATCATAAAAAATAGTTTATTTGAGCAATAATCCCCTTAGAATTGGTTATTACCACTATTAATGACTTGCTAGTTAAAACATTAATGGCCCATAACCAAAACCGGCTGGTAATGACTGATTTCAAAGGGTATTATTGCTTAATTAACGACACTTCACCTATCTGCAGCCAGTTTTGTAAGTATCCATTTTACTGTCTGTTTCAGGCTACTAAAACCAGTTATTACACGTGAAGGAAACATCACAAAGAGAGAAAAAATAGATGCTTATTTTCTGGTAGTTTTGTATTTTGTGGCCTGTCAGCTAACTTGCATCTGAATTAACTTGTCTCCTATTAGTATATTGCCTCTTATTAGGAATTTTATGTGCACTGAAATTGCATGTTGAAACTGTGTATTGAAAAGCAATGCATGCCTTTGGGAGAGACTGGTAGATGGAAATTTAAAATATGTATTTTAAATTATTGTTTTATAGATCACCTCTTTTCCATCTCTTTCATCTGAATGACAATTTCTTTCACAATATCCCGTTTTCATGCATTGATTTGTCATGTCCTGTTTAGGAACCTTTTTGGCTTGTTGATACCATGATTGTGCTAGCTTGTAATTTACACATCATGCTGATTACAAAGGGTATGTTGTAGGAATACAACTGGTGAAAATGAAGTAAGCAGAAATGCTAGGTGGCGGGATGACTACAAAGTGTGAAGGGAGTGATAAAAATTGGATATACTTACTAAAAAGTCCCAGACTTCGATTTCCTATGAGATGCTGGGCGTCTACTATTCCCTGAGCTTGTAGCTGTTAAGCTGGGGAATAGGACACAATGCAAAGCCTTTATAACAGGCACTTTTAACATCAGTAGCCTAATTCCTGCTTGCCCCTCTACTGCCTCACACACTGAATAACAGAAGGAAGAAAACACTTTCATACAGACAGGGACTTTCCATGAGTACAAAACGAACCGTGTTTGCATTGTGTGGTTTGGACATCTTCAGTCCTTTTATGACTATGGTTTCTCAGGAGCCAGTCCTACGAACCCTTACACGACTAATCTCATTCTCCCCAATGCTCCCAGGTCACTGTAGCAAAACCGTTCTGGGGACTATAAAGATGATCATTCCCTTGACAATAAATCTGACTGCGAGCTCAAGCTTTTAGGTACTCAGTAATGCTTTCAGTGAGCCATATTCTTCTTTAAAAACTGTAGAAACTCATGGAATTATTGACAAAGTATTTTAGTGTATGTCTGGTATTCATTCTTCTTTAGTGGAGTATTTCAGAAAATACAAAACTTGAGTGTATACAACTTCACATTGAATAGTTCTTTAACTTCCCAGTTACTAAAATTTTCATTTAAAGTCCATTTTGATTGGTTCTGCTGAACATCTCTCCAGCCTATCTTTTTTCTAGATCCCAAGTTGAGAGACGAAGAGCTTTGCTTAGAGCACAGGGAGGAGTTCCATGCACACACAGATGGTAAAATCTCAAATGAAATTAAAACTAAAAAAATATTTAAATTGAAGGTAATCTTTCATTGTCTAAGAAAATAGGGTAGCCATACAACAATACGGTTGTTCCTTGTACTCCTGTGGGCTTTATTGCTTTCATTTAAACAAATTTTGGGCTACCAAAAGATGATAATTTTAATTTGAGACGAAGGCCTACCATCTGTGTACATAGTGGACTCCTCTCCCTTATGTATTATCTACGCAAATAACACCCATTTTATTGTATGGGGAATGTGATGACGATAATAAAAGTGAATAGAGACAGGTGCTGATCAAACAGATGTTATTTTAGTCTGACTTCCTCTACCTGGCTCATCAGTGTTCTTCAACGTAGACATACATCACTTCCAATATTGTAAGTCTGAGCTAACCCTACTGACTTGCATTGTGATTTACTGGGTGAACATAAAGGAATAAACAAATGTTATCAAACTCCAGTGTTTTTTGTTGCAGATATCTGGAGGTGAAAAGCTACCTCAGACTTCCAGTGGGTCACTTCACCGTTGTCTCTTGCAACAATCAGCCTTCCATGGATCTCATCCTTTAATTTTTTGTCTGTACTGACATTTTCAAATGAGTGAAATAAGAGGAACAGCATACAGATATTGAGGAGGTTTTACACAAGTAACTGTTCTATAAAACCAGCAGTACCGCATAATCTATATCTGAATTTCTTCAGATATAGAATAAATTATCTCAATGTAACCCACGTGGAATGGAGGCTAAAGCTGATTTTAATGCTAAACTAAACCTATTTTGAATCCATTTCAGTGAGGTGGTTTAATTAACTAGGCCACTTCTCCTAGCCCCGTGTACTCAATGCAAATTAATGGCACTCGGAATACACATTCTCTCAGTGTCTTGCTGCTGTTTGCTGCCTGTGAATCCTATCTCCCATCCCACACCTTGCACTTGCACAAATGATTAACTACCTCCAGAACTCATTTTTTCCTAAGTGGCTTCACGGTATTTTTCTTTCATGGAAAGAAAATATGGTGGGTGAGCCAGCACAAAACCATTTTCAAAGGTGTCTGTACTGTTGTGCCAGAGTCATTGTTTCTGATAACTTATGCTATAATATAGAATACAAAAGAAATACGATATTACCTATTTACTTCATACTCTATCACTTACTCAAGGGCAAAGATGAGGGGTCTATTTTGTATTAAAAATACGCTGTTTGTGCTAGAAGGTGGAGGGTAGGAGTTTTAGGCAGACTCAGAACAGCACATTTATTTAAGTATAGCATCAGATAAAGATAGCATGAGAAATGATACAGCATTTTTGCAGGGAGAGCAAGCAGCCTATCTCCTAAATGTGAATGGTGTTGAGGCCGTGATACAGACTATGTCACCCTTGTGCCCTTTGTCGCCAAGAGGGAATGCAGTGTAAAAGCTGGATTTTCTGCTTCATGAGATTCCCACATGTAAACCTTTT
>VYXH01008613.1:636085-651210 GCA_013397275.1 Burhinus bistriatus | reverse complement strand
GCAACCTGCTCTAGGTGTCCCTGCTCTGGCAGGGGGGTTGGACTAGATGATCTCCAGAGGTCCCTTCCAACCTCTGTGATTCTGTGTGATTTCTCATTTAGTTTCTGGGGCACTACCTAAATGCTTATCAACAAGCTAATGTGGGTTATGTAAAAGGTATATTCAAACCCTCTTGGTGAAACTGTCCTATCATTTGCAAAGAGTGCAAAAATCCCTGGGTCAGAAAGTTGGGATAGCTGCACTATGGGGAGGTCCTTCCCTGACTTGAGTGGTGGGAAGCACAAGCTACAACCCCGCTCCAGCCATTAAAAAAAATGAACAAGCAGATGAGACCAAGGACTGGAGCACAGGGCTGACTGACACGTAACATATCTTGAGTCATCTTGGGGTTTTTTCTCTCTCCTTTGCTCTCACATTTTGAAGTCTTCTGTTTGCAAATGCAGAAGTTTCATATGGACTGCAGAGCAGCTCCCTACAGACAGGGGATGTCTGTAGGCGTACAGGAGCAGGGAGATGTAGGTCTAAATCAGATGCAATAGGAAGGAGTTTAACCCCGTCTCCCACACAGCCCAGGTCATACTGAGTGGCAGGTCCCCAGGGGAAAGGAAAGGTACAGTTAGACAATGTGTTGTCTTCACAGCCATGCTGGAAGAGAAAGGCAAGGCTCCCGTTCGTGACACTTAGCCGCAGGAGACTATGATGGGTGGTGTAATGAAATGTGGTCTTCTTCACCTGTATGTGGTGTCTGAACCTCAGAGAGGGACAAAATATAAGAAGTAGCCTGTTCTCCATGAACTATTTGAAAGGGTGTCGCCCTACCAAACTGCCCACTAATTACCAGCTGACTTGACTGTGCATGGGCTCTCCATTTACCTGTGTGTGCTCTGCTGACTTACCATAAGCAAGACATAGTAAACAGCAACTGGTGGTGGATCTGAATAGTGGGGTTTATTTAAGAACCAGCAAAATTCAAGCTTTTGTCCTACCTTGTCTCAGCCTCACTTGCTCCTCCCAGTGTTATGCTTAGTTGGTCTCAACTTCCCTTCCCTGCAGGGCGATCGCTGCTGGCCCAGGAAGGCTGGGCAGAAAGTTGGGTCAATTCCTGCTGTGCTACTCCTCATGGTTGCCAGTCTTGGGCATCACCCACCAAGGTCTCTGGGTGCCCCTGGTCTTAATCTCTGTCCATCTCCCTGATCTCTGGAATCTTCACCCATCTCCAGGATCTTTCCTCCAACCGAGGTCTTCATCCCCATTCTGGGGTCACTTTTTCTTTCCCAGAGCCAATATAGTTTATGTATTGCAGGAGCACACAGTCCCTAACTGGTGGTCCTGTCTTGTGTCTGTTTATGAATAGTGGTGTTCAAGACATGCCAGGGCTGTTTAAACCAGGAGTTATTAAAATGCATGACTAGCCCTTACTAGCTGCAGCTAGGAAGTAACAGGCTTCTGCTTTAGAGTTCAGAAGTTCAGTTTCGGACATTCACTCACACACACATATGCATGTGTTGCCTGTCCGTGTTCACCATTTAAGTTATTTTTTTGGCTTGCAACACTACCTAGTGCAAAAGTCAAATTCTGCCCTGCGTTGCTTTGAGCATTTTCCTACAGGCTGGCTCTAGGCAACTCTGTGGGAAAAAGTAACCCTTCTCAGTCTGAATCCACTCCATCACCTTGTGGCCTAAATCAGGAGATATTGCTATGGGACTATAGGAAGAAAAACTCTTCTTTGGAACTTCTGCTATACTCAAAGAAGAGGCTCCGCAGTTAGCACAATCCGATCGAATCTTCAGATAGTACATGCTCATGGGGAGAGATGAAGAAGTAAGAAGTATCCTGCCTGTTTTAGTTCTGTTATCAGCAGTTTCTTGGGGAGAAATGAGCTATAATTTTCTCTTTCTCAGTGTGTTATTGTAATCCCCTTATTTCCTTTCATTATTTGTCAGTCCATCATTCAGAACATTTTTCATGATTGTATTTTTGATTCCAGTGGGATCTCTGACTAAGCTGTATGAAACACGTGCATCTAAAAAATTTAGATGAGAGGTTTAATGAATATGACACTTCTGCAAATGTGTAATATTAAAAGTATGTTGAACAAAGATACCAGAAACTCAGAAAAGTATAGGTAATAGAATAGTGTTTCATCAAGCTTAACTTCTAATAACAAAATACAGTTTATATAATAACTTTTAAAGAAATCACTTTCCACTAACTCTCTCTCTTTACTAATATATAGGACTCATAAATTGAATTAAAATTTGGAAACTGGCCAGCATGAAGAAATGTTTCGCATGTGGTTGTATGTATTAGACGTTTGCACAATTTTAGTCACGAAAAAGATTTAATTAAAAGGAAAAATCAAGACATGAACAACACCTTGCCTAAATGTCTTCAGTGCAGATTAACACATGTTATTGAATCAACAGGTCTCGCTAACAAATGTTAGTAAAATGACTCATGCCAGTGAGACAGATGAGTAAGTATCAGTATCCAAATTTCGAAGAAGAGGAAAACAAAATCTCAGGAAGCCTAAGGATCCAATCCAGAAAAGTTCGAGTTTTCTCTAAGTTTGCAGTCATTAAAGGGAACTGAAGATGCTCATTTCTCTGCTAAAATTAATTGCCACAAAATGTAGCAGATGCCAAAATATCAATGGGTTCTAAAAGCAATTGAAAACATTAATGAAAGAAAGACTATTAATTTACCACAGAGGTGTGGTTCAGACTCAGGAAATGTAAGAACATGAGGAAGCATAACTGTAGTCTTTCCCTGCTCCTGTATTTCCTCATTTATCCAGGATATTGGGGAATATGAACACTTGGTCTGACCCAATATAAGCATTCTGAAGCTATGTACCCCCCCGGAGAATCTATGTGATATTTCAAAAAATTTTACTTCTGGAAAAAAAGAAAAGAAAAGAAAAGGTGCAGATCAAGTGTCAACTGAGTTACCACGAGTCTGTTTTCTGCTTTGCAAAGGGAGAGGGCTTTCTCTATAAATAATTGCACACCAAGCATGCAGCAAAGTAAGCTTCTTGGGAAGTAAATGATCCAAGAACAGTTTAACTATGTCAGAATTACATACTCCAGGGATTTAGCTGAAGCAGAAGGATTTGCATGGTATGAAGCTCCTGAGAAACCTCTCAACAGAAACACGGTGTTCTTTCTTTCACATGGTGTGTGGTCCAGCAGCTGCTACTTAGTGTTTGTATTTTTTCAACAATCCAAATTATTGGAAGCCACTAACTAGTCTGAGAGCAAGCTACATTTTTAATAAGCTCTGCATATTTTTTTTAAAGTGCAATCTTGGAGGAAATGGTTATTCAGAAGGGTTGGGCAGTGCTCCTATTCTGTTGCTGAGAAGCCAGGGATTTATAGTGCAAAGATGAGGACAACACTTCTGTTTTCAAAAAGCGGTGAGATTTGCTGCAAATCTTGATGCAGGATAAAATAGCGGGAGCTTTTGAAGCACATCTTTGATTCCATTTTGTCACCTGTTCTGGAAACTATAGGCATGGCAAAGTTGGTCAACAGTGCTTGATGTATTGGCAGTTCTTTGACAAGTCTGGATAACCAGTATAATGTGGGCATCATTCACCTCCATTTGCTTTAGGTCATGCATTATTCTCCAGTTCATGGCTTCATAAAGCTGTGCGATAGCCTTTCTCTAGGAGAACTCGTGAAAAAAGAACATAGTAAAAAGGGTTAGATGTAGCCATAAATATGATAAATGGCTTGCTAGAAACTACATTAAATAGCAGCAATACCAGCCCAGAGATGAGTTCTGCAACATTCTTATTGCAAGCCTGTGTGGATGGATGATTCACTATGTGCTTGCTTTTCATGGACATCATTTAATGGAATGTCCTATGTCACTAGTCATTTGCGCTCCAAATACAGAAGACTTGTGTGTTGCTGTTTAACATTTCATCACACTTTTCTCATTCTCCAGACCTCTATTAAATGATGGGAAAGGAAATCATATATGGTATAAGTTGTGCCTCCTACTTCTTTCTGTAGTACTTTACCCAGAATCTTTTGACTGACCCTGTTGGGTTTTTTTAAAATTTTCTAGTCTTTGTCCAGTGAAAAGGTTTTTCCCACTATGCTTCCCTGCACTGTAATCCCCCAGACAGCAAGACTGGCTACTCAGCCTAGTGCTGACTCCTACAGCAAGATCCTGAGTACTCGAGCAGAAACCGTGCCTGCAATTTGCGCAGTGGCTCTGTTTTCACAGTACTCCAAGGATCCTCCCTGAAAACCTACCTGTCAGGTAGGCTCATGGATGAACTGTTCCCTGAGTTATGCTGTACAGACCTAGTCCTTGTCAGAACTCAGCCCACCATTGCATTTAAAATGAAAGGTAAAAGTACATACAAAACTTTAAAAACAATCAGGTTCCCATCAGGAATGCCTCCTGCTGTATTTTTCCAGAGCATGTGTTTCCTAAAACCAAACTTCAAATATCGGTATACTATAGATAAAGAAACTCACGTATTCTGTTAAAGAACATTTACTTGACAGTAAAAATTTCAGAGAGGAAAGAATAAAATGGGAGAGGAGGCCTCAGTGATGAAACCATCAACTATTAGCAGTTCTAGACTCCTGTGGAAAAAAGTTATAACAGGAAAGAAATAGCACTTCTTTTGACAGTGACAGCAAAGATTTGAAAATGGTAACAGCAAGTCTATTGTCAGGATGACTTTATTACCATAATTGATAAGTCTACCTTATGACATCATAGCCTATTTGAGGATTTTTGTCTCGGAGTTGCTTGCAGCAATGCATCTCCTTCAGCCCCTCAGCCCCACAGATGCACCAAGCTTGACCCTGTGTCTTGGATATATACGCACTATCAGTCAAGCTTGTTCGCATTAATGTAGACCACTTTTATTTATCATAGTAATATACTTCATTTATATTTATTGCATGCTGCCTCCTTTAGTTGAGCTTTGACCTCAGATTGACCCAGATGTTTGTATACTGTACAGGGAGGTACTGTTACTTTTGTGGTTAACGTCGACTGAAGAGCAGACCTGAGAAGACACTTGGGGCCAGGCTACATGGAAAAACCCAGAACAGACATATCGAATTGCTGTTAAATCCAGCTGCCTTATTTACAACATCTCAAACAATTTTTTTATGCCTCAGGGCATTTATAGCAATTATTCAACACAGAGTATGTATTATTTTAACCCCTCATTATAAAAGGTTTGACAGCTTGTGTTATAGCTTGGTAATCATCACTAAAGCTATCCTGGGACCTGCCTCAGTGTCTAGAGGTGACATGAGAAAGCTTCAGCCAGTAATGCCAATTTGTAAAACCAGCAGGTTTTACTTGGCTCCGATTACTTACCTAGCATACCTTCACTGAGGTATAAATAAACAAACCAGACATGCCTCAGTGTTCGTGGTGTAAAGCTGCTTGAGAGCAAGCCGTGTTGGTGTTGGCTGACCCCTCCTGTGTGGTGCCGGTCCTTAGGCGAGAGCGCTGTGCTGGGAAGATGTGTCAGAGTAAAGAGAAAGAGTAAGGAGTGCTCCACTCTCTCTTTTTGGGAAGCTTTCATAGCACTCGGTCTGCGGGAAACCTGCCTCCTGCTCCTTCCAAACTACGGCTATAACAGGATGATTTCTAGCAACAAAATTATTGAGGCGTAAGGAGTTACCAGCTGGCAGATAAGCTATGCTACCTAATTGCATGAATGCTCCTTTTCTGTTACAAGTGAGAATTAAAATGTTAGCTGAAATTATGAAGGTGGTTTGTATTAGAAATAAATATTTTATTTTATTGGGCCTCATCTCAATGCTACTTACATAACATGGCAAATGTGACCTTTGCAATGATGTAAGCTAATGCTTTTTTGTTCCACCTATGTGTTAGGTGACATACATACACACATACAGCCAGCCACTGCAGCTCAATGACAAATGGCAATCTATGGAAACTAGCTATGGAAACTCAATTGCTTGTCATCATTTGCCCTTATCTAGTATTTGGTTCAGCTTGTGTCAAAAACCACAAGAAAGAGGTATGCTTTGAAATTAGGAGAACTGAAGGCTTTGCTAAGTTTGAATAGGAAGTCCGTATCCACAACCTGAATTGTGTATGGATTCAGGGACGTTGGCAATATCATGGACGCTGGAGAAAGACATGATACCATTTATTGAGCTCAATCCACTCAGCATAGGGGCTACATTGTTAAGCATCAGTCTCTTTTTTTTTTTTTTTTTTTTTTTTGAGTTTTTATCTTGGCCATCACTGGAGGATTGCTGCTCCAGGCTGGGAGGTGGCTGTTGATAGATCTAAAGTGGTTTTTCTGTTTGAGGTTCCACTCCTGTATGTTTATAGCTTTTACTTACTGGTTTGCAAAGTCCTTGAAGAAACCAGTGCTATACCCTTGGAAATACCTTTGTCTGCTCAGGCTCAAGTCCTTTCTCCCTTTGCCCGATGGCCAATGTGGTGTATCACTACAGCTCCTGCAAGGGCTTTAGACTTCACAGATGAGCAGAATCTACAACAGAAGTAAAAAGAGAAAGTAAAAAAATGGAGATATTGAACTGTTAGGGCACTTCTCCAAAGTGAAATCCAAGGGGCCAGATTCTATGTCACACTGCATTGTGTGCACCTAAGTTACACCACTGGAAATTGTAAAGTAGAGGTGATTTGCTTCCTGCTCTCAGTATATTAGCGCTTTACATTACCAGACATTGCTGTTAGGGGCTATTGAAGAATCATGCAAGAGGGTTTTTTTTCACCCCTTAAAGATGAGAAATAGTCTCCTGAAAGAAATGGTGTAAGTGCCATTGTCTGAACTTTCTCTCATTAGATGAGCACTGGGAACGGCTTGAAAATGTGTAGCAGTTTGGTGACCTAGGAGTCTTCTCCAGCTCTTATTTCTGTGATCAAGGAGACGAAGGATATAGATGGTATTGAATTATGCTCGAGGCACAAGTATTTCTGGAGCTGATCACCTCTCCCAGGAAAATGTCAGTCTAAAAGGTTTTCCAATACTTCTCACTAGCAATTTTGACATGTGAAATTCAGGTCTTTCTCTGAACTCTAGCTGATGTTGTTGATAATATTTATTATCACAAATGTCAAGGTACTGTCCCAGTTGCTTTATTATTGAACTTTTCTTATGTGACCTTCCACAAGATTATTAGTCTGCAGTGGTTTGTGATACTTCAGAAGGTCCAGCAGGAGCTTCCTGTGGTGACAGGACAGTAAATGATTAGAAATCCTCTATCTCCACAAGCCATATGGTAGGCGATACAAGGACCCTTAATACGACTCCTTTCTCGACTTGCTTTTGCCCTGCTTTTTCTCTTTAATCTTTAACCTAAGCAGCTCAGACTGAATGCTTGGGATGCCTTTCTGATAGGTTTTTAGGAGTTATATTCAAGTGCTTGCAACCTGGGGAACTCGGGTACAAAAGGTTATAAACCTGCCTCTGGAGATATTGGACACATTCAGAAACTCCTTTCAAATCAAATGAGAAATAGAATCTCTTTCATTGCCCACTTGACTCCAGACAGTGTTGCTGATTTATTGGTTGATTCTGCTTTACAAAGATTCGGATACCCCTTGAACGCTTCTTTGAAAGTTCTGAGCAAACAACAGGGAAGGGGGAAGGAAAATGCTTCTTTGACAACCATATCTTAAAATACTATTTAACAGTGTGGTGAAGAACTTGAGAATCTTCTTCCTTTCAGCTTTCCTCTGAGATGGCCATGTACACCTCTGTAAAGCTGGTGCTGAACCCACTGTCCACCTTGGCAGCATTTTAACTTAGATTTGTTTCACTTGGGTTTCAATAATAAAGCAAAGCGGTAGCCTTGGAGGACAAACATACATGTGTTTTTGAAAAAACCTTAGTAACTGGGAAATTTTGTCATCTAGATTTGCTTTCCTCATGTTCCAGTAACAGGACAGCCTGCTCTCTTGCTGCTAACACTGAGTGGCTATAACAGATGGTTTCCCTTGTCTTTTATGGGGTCTTCTCAGATCCGACAAATGTCTTAGAATCAGGAAAAGCACATGACGTCTATTATTTTGTGGTACTTCCTCAATTCTAACCATTATCAAAGCTTCAGTAACTGTGTCTATACCTTTTTTGACAAACTAATAAAGTCAACCCTGTTCCTTCAGCCCACCTACTATCAGTACAGGAACATCATATTCTGATGAAATTGTTGAACACATTAATAAGCACAGTGTTGAAATATTAACCCACTTTGTCTTTCTAGGGCATTATAATCAACAGATCAAGGAGGACTTAAAATGTATGTGTGGAGATTGCTACAGTACATAGCACACCAAACTATGACTTAAAACACTCTGAAGAGACCCGTTCTTTTCATATATAATACATAATTGGAATGAGAATTAGAGACAGAATGTTTAGTGATCATTCACAGGAAGATGTAAAAAAGATACCTACTGCTGCACCATCAATTGTTTTATTCTGCTATCCTGGAAGAGGCTAAGTTATAAAGGAAATACTATAATGAACTTCCCACATAGATGAGCTAAATTGGAAAAGAACTCCCACTAGAGTGCATTATACAAATCTCCTTATTCACGTCTCTTGTATGCATCTGCACAGGCACCAATCTTCTTGCCCTCAACTCTCTTGCCGTTGGCTTCCTTAGTCAGGAAAATAAATTCTAGTGTGAAGCATGAACTTTCAGTGAGCTTCCACGTTTCACCAAATCATTACATTAGCAGCTATAAAAAAAGCCTTCTCTTGTCAAGAAAAGAAAATACACCACAGCACTCTTCCAAGGGATGAAAGGTGCTAGTTATATCTCCAGTACTGTGTGTCTGCCATTAACTTTCTCTCTGGAAGGCGTCCATTAGGTATAAGCCAAAATCAGAATACTTGATATGTTAGATGCGTCATTTTATTGTTAGGTTTTTTTTATTGTAGAGGATGGTGGCTATTAATACATAGCTTTAGCAACCTGTATATACCTCTAGGCTGCTTTTTGTCTGATTCCTTGTAAAACGTGGATGAGGTGAGTATCCTAGGGATGAGAAACCAGTGACTCTATCTTGCTTGCAGCTTCTGTCTGTGCAAGGTACTGGGTTAGCCAGATAATCCTGCAAAAAAATGAGGTAAATCATAAGGAAGATCACAGTTTGAATGTTTTTTGTCTATCTTTACCTGACTTTAGATGTGTTCAGATGCCATTATTTCTGGAATGCCTGTGATACACGACTGATAATTAAAAGAGGTATCTTGCCCTTAACCTCTCATTTTCACAGTGTGTGTGTTAACATGAAGCATTACCCAATTGTTAAGTCTGGGTATTGATTATTTCAAGCTGTACATGGGCTAATATTGTTTTCCTTGTGGACAGACTAATGTATTGGTCCACAACAAAGGACAAACAGATGTACATCTTTTCTTCAGAGATCAGAGATTAATTTTCAGACGGAAACCGGACAAAATGACTTGTACTACTGTTAAGCAGTTTCTTTCTTTCTATTCTTTCTTCACCCAGTGAGGGGACCAGTTATAACACAATACTTCCATTCTTGCCACACGAAAGGTAGGGAGCAGCTGCTTCCATGGAGAAGGAAACACATGCTTTGTAGAATAAAGAAAGCTCGTGCGCTTTTTATTAAAAACCGCATTTTACAACTGAAACATAATCTGCAGATGGAACAGCTGATATGGCTATTTTGCTGGTTGTTAAAGAGTTTATACTACATTAAATTGACTCCCATGGGTTTAATTTTTCAGTGCTGTTACAACCACCAACCTTTCTTATTGAGAAGGTCAATAGGCACAATGTGAAGTCTTGTAAATCATTGCCTTGCTATTTTTGTAATATATAATGTGACCCTTTTCACACACCTTAAAAATTATAAACCAGAGCACATACTGTATATCAAACAAATAAATCAGCTGCTATAAATACAGTCTTCCTTTTGGTTCTGGACAGATTAATTCTACTGCATTTCATATGTTTTAAATTGTTTTTGGCTTCACAGGCAAGATCTGCTTTTGTATTCGGAAAGCAGAGACTCTGGATTTAATCTATTTAAAAAGCTTAATAGAGCTGAAATGACCCCGAAAGCATATTTTAAAATGATCCCACTAAAAGCCTTAATGACTATAAACATTAAATAAATTAAGAGATTATACTGAAAAAAAATCTCATCAGCCAGTAGAAACTTTTAAAGTGAAATTTTGAGAAGGAGGAAGAACAAGTGAGAATTAAGCGTAATGGTGACCTGACAAACTATTTAGCATCCTAGGGATGCTTTTTTCCTCAACTGTATTTACTAGCCATGTTTCACACACAAACTGAAAGTCTTGATATGACATCTGGGGAAACTGAGTCACTGAGGAATTTGTTTTATAATGGAAAACTGTAGTGCTGTAAGAAGAAATTTGTTTTAATCAGGAGACTGTTTACTCAGCTACACAGCAAAGCAGAATATTTATACCTCATATTCTTGCATGGTTTCCTTCATGCTTATTACCATTTGCATTAAAGTATATCTCAGGTCCATGCTTACAATCCTTTGGCATCAGCCTCTCAACAAAGTCAATAGCGAGAAATAGATGTCCTCGGTCATGCTTGGTACCCTGGTACTTTTCCTAGTCCTCAGGGGTTTTGCCTCCATTGTTGGAGGAAAAGGCATTGATCAGGAACATTTGAAGGGGAACACATATAAGAAAGGGAAATGATCAGAATTAAGGTGACTTAGCTTTTTAAAAGAAAGAGCTGCAAAAGCCCTGTGACCTGTGAGACTCTGTTTCTGTTGTGTCAACTCCACCCTGCATAAGACATTTCTCAAACATCCCTCTGATGTGGTCTACAGAGAAGTGACTTTGGCCTTGGACAGTGGCAATTAGGGTGGAGGAAAGGAGGTGTGCATGTGCATGAGTGTATGTGTACAGTGTCCGTCTTGCAGGTGCCTTTCACAATGGTAGCAAAATCCATATTGTGGAGCTGAACCAACGATGACATATCCCTTGAGTTTCAGCTAGGTAAGTGTCCCATGAAGGCTTTATAACTGTGTTCCTGTGATGAGCAGATCATCTCGCTACTGATTTTGCTGAAAAAGTTTAAGGTGAGAAAGTGCCTGTTTCCTATTTACATGTTTTTATCTGTTATCATGTCTTCATCACTTCATTGTTCTGATGATTCTTTTGTTCTTCCTTCATCTCCCCTACCCCAGATTTTTACAGTATGTAAAAATGGAGCAAGTAATTTTTTCCTTGATTAAAATAAACATTCATTCTTCATGCTTACTACAGTTTTCAAGGACTTGGAGAGACACTGCTCTGACTGAAATTCCAGCAAGAACCTGGTGCAAAACAAAAATGATGTTGTTAGACCAGCAATCATAGAATCATAGAATGGTTTGGGTTGGAAGGGACCTTAAAGATCATCTAGTTCCAACCCCCTTGCCATGGCCAGGGACACCTCCCACTAGACAAGGTTGCTCAAAGACCCATCCAACCTGGCCTTGAACACCTCCAGGGATGGGGCATCCACAACTACTCTGGGGAACCTGTTCCAGTGTCTCACCACCCTCACAGTAAAAAATTTCTTCCTAATATCTAATCTAGATCTACCTTTTTTCAGTTTAAAACTGTTACCTGTTGTCCTATTGCTACACTCCCTGATAAAGAGTCCCTCCCCATCTGTCCTGGTTGGAGCGACACAGGACTAATTTCTCTTTTAATGCTTGGGAAAACTGCGCTTTTAGAAGACTCTATTGTCTGAATTTGTGAAAATATTTACTTTATAGCCAGCTATGGTGTGTGGGTTTCAAGGTCTCAGTGCTTTTTGAGCTCGCCAGGTGCAGGGATGAGGAGGAGCAAGACCTGGGCACTTGACCCAAGCTGGCCTACAGGATTATTTTATACCAGGAGCGTCACATTCAATATAAATTAGAAAGTTTGTGGTGAAGTGCTCTCTCTTCCTTAATGGCTGCGATCTTGAGAACTTCTTTGCCCCAGTGCCAGACCCCTGAGACTTTCCTTCCCTCCCGAAGCTGTAGTACTTGCAGTGTCTGACATTTGCTGTCCACTCTGGGATTGCACAGCTTCCTACTGATGTAATTGGCTGAGTATAATCCTTGTATATTTTATATTGATTCTTTAGCGTTATTAATGTTAATTATCTAGTCTTATTCTATTAAATCTGTGTATATTTCAACCCCTGGGTTTCCCTTTTATTTTCCAATTCCCCTTCCTAGGTGGGAGGGGGTCATTGGGTGATAGAATAATTGTCTAAATGACAATAAATTGTTGTGGGTTTCTCTAACCATAACGCCATCTTTCCTGTAAGCCCACTTTAAGTACTGGAAAGCTGCTATAAGGTCTCCCCAGCACTTTCCCTCCTCCAGGCTGAACAACACCAACTCTCTCATCCTGTCTTCACAGGAGAGATGCTCCAGCCTTCTGATCACCTTTGTGACCCTCCTCTGGACTCACTCCAACAGGTCTGTGTCCTTCTTATGTTAGGGGCCCCAGAGCTGGACACGGTCAGGTGGGGTCTCACCAGAGCGGAGTAGAGGGGCAGAATCACCTCCCTCGACCTGCTGGCCATGCTTCCTTTGATACGGCCCAGGATACACCTTGCTTTCTGGGCTGCAAGCACACATTGATGGATCCTGTTGAGCTTCTCATCAACCAACACCCCCAAGTCCTTCTCCTCAGGGCTGCTCTCAATCCACTCTCTATCCAGCCTATGTTTGTGCATGGGATTGCCCCAACCCAGGTACAGGACCTTGCACTTGGCCTTGTTGAACTTCATAAGGTTCACACTGGCCCACCCCTCAAGCCTGTCCAGGTCCCTCTGGATGGCTTCCCTTCCCTCCAGCATGTTGACCGCTCCACACAGCTTGGCAAACTTGCTGACGGTGCACTCAACCCCACTGTCTATGTTGCCGACAAAGATGTTAAACAGCACTGGTCCCAGTACCGATCCCTGAGGAACAACACTCGTCACTGGTCTCCACTTGGACATCAAGGAGTTGACTGCAGCTCTTTGAGTGTGACCATCCAGCCAATTCCTTATCCACTGAATGGTCCATCCATCACATCCATGTCTCTCCAATTTAGAGACCAGTATGTCACACGGGACAGTGTCAAATGCCTTGCACAAGTTCAGGTAGGTGACGTTAGTTACTGTTCCCTTCTCCACCAATGCTGTAACCCCATCATAGAAGACCATCAAATTTGTCAGACATGACTTGCCTTCAGTGAAGCCATGTTCGCTGTCACCAGTCACCTCCTTATTTCCTATGTGCCTTAGTATAGTTTCCAGGAGGATCTACTCCATGATCTTACCGGGCACAGTGGTGAGACTGACCGGTCTGTAGTTCCCTGGGTCTTCCTTTTTTCCCTTTTTAAAAATGGGCGTTACGTTTCCCATTTTCCAGTCAGTGGGAACTTCACCAGACTGCCATGACTTCTCAAATATGATGGATAGTGGATAAGCAGCTTAATCCATCAGTTCTGTCAGGACCCGTGGATGAACCTCATCAGGTCCCATGGACTTGTGCACCTTCAGGTTCCTCAGGTGGTCTGGAACCTGATCTTCTCCTAGAGTGGGCCATTTTTCATTCTCCCAGTCCCTGCCTTTGCCGTCTGTGACTTGGGTGGCATGGCTAGAGTACTTGCCGGTGAACACTGAAGCAAAAAAGTCGTTGAGTAGCTCAGCCTCCTTTTTCCTTCCAGAGACAGCCCACATTTTATCTCGTCTTCCCTTTATCACTGGTGTGCCTGTAGAAGCTTTTCTTGTTGCCCTTGACATCCCCGGACAGATTTAACTCTATCTGGGCTTTAGCTTTCCTAACCTTACCCCTGGCTGCTGGGACAATTTCTCTGTATTTGTTTCAGGCTACCTGTCCTTACTTCCACCCTCTGTAGGCTTCCTTTTTCTGTTTGCATTTGTCCAGGAGCTCCTTGTTCATCCATGCAGGCCTCCTGGTGTTTTTGCTTGATTTCCTCTTTGTTGGGATGCATCGTTCCTGAGCTTGGAGGAGGTGATCCTTGAATATTAACCAGTTTTCTTAGGCCTCTCTTCCCTCTAGGGCTTTATGCCATGGTACTCTGCCAAGGAGATCCCTGAAGAGGTGAAAGTCTGCTCTCCTGAAGTCCAAGGCAGTGAGCTTGCTGCGCACCCTCCTCACTGCCCTAAGGATCTTGAACTCCACCATTTCATGATCACTGCAGCCAAGGCCTTGAGTGTCACATTCCCCACCAGCCCCTCCTTGTTGGTGAGAACAAGGTCCAGCAAAACACCTCTCCTCTTTGGCTCCTCTATCACTTGGAGAAGGAAGTTGTCATCAATGCATTCCAGGAACCTGCCGGTCTGCTTATGGTCCTACGGGGTCCAGGCCAAGTGCAGTTTATTGGGGAACTAGTCTTTGCCCTAGCTCAGTGAAAGAAATGACATTCGAAGTACAGCGCTTCCTGCATTGTACTTCTATCCTTGTACGAGGCCAGTCAAAATGTGACATGACATAAAATACTTTCCCATGAGTAATTCCCATCCAATCTATAGCATTGGATATAGCTATAGATTCCGTCTAGGCTGACAGGCTTGCATTATTTTTTTTAGAGAATACCTTTTTTTTTGTGGTAAGTTACGACTGATACTGTCCTACAAGAAATTGTAATCAAGTCGTGATGTAACTGTAATTAGGGAAAAGGAACTGCTTCTTCGTTGTGATTCATTTGATGTAAGGGCTAAAAAGTTTGAATTCAATGGTCTCATGATGAAGACAGGTCTGCTTGCATTGGATATTCTAGTCATTTTAATTCATGAAAGTAATCTGTATGCTCACATTTACTTTTTCAGGCAGCAAAATCCCTTTGATTTAGACATCTAAGAGTTTTCCTCTTCCTTTTCCTCCACCTCTGCAGGGAGCTTTCCCAAAAGACATGTCAGATCAGCCCTTCAATTCGTAGCATTTTCTCTACACTTCTTCCAAATATGTAAAGTAGACCTGGATCCCAATCTGATTTATGTTCTATATTTCATCTCAGAACATGTTTAGAGGCTGGAGCTGTAATACTAAATGCTGGGAGTCCATGAATTACACCATGTAATATGGATGTGGAAAACATTTTCTTTTTTTTTTTTTTTTTT
>VYXH01008613.1:553205-636022 GCA_013397275.1 Burhinus bistriatus | reverse complement strand
TTTTTTTTTTTTTTTAACATTCCAAAAGATACATTTTACAAAAAAGAGAAATAAAACTTACTTTAATGAATGCACACAGCTAAAAAGTAAGGCATAGCACCAAACATTCCTGGTTCTCAAAAGTTCCTGAAATTTAAATACAGTTACCATTTTTTTGGGATAAAACCCCTTTTTTTTTTTCCTGTAGCAGTCTCATTAGCTATCAGCAAAATACATACAACGTACAACAACATTTGTTGTATGAATCTACAACAAGAAGGGTTAGACACTTAAAAATAATAACACTACTGTATTTTTCATTTGAGAGTCTAAGAGTTTTGCTTGCATTCATGGGACCTCGGTGAATATGTTTTTATAAGAAATAGGAGTTGTAATGCATGCTTGAAAGAAGTAGTGAACAGTTAGCAGGTGTTAGTAAACCCAAGGCAGGTGGCTATGATGGGTGGAAAAGGGATCACGAGGAAACAGTGACACAATATAAACACTGTGGTGGGAAACGACCTTTCTATGCCTATACTCACCACACCTGCAAAACTGGGCTCAGCTTCATTGCCTTCTCTCAGTTGTCCTTTTTTAAGAACACTGCCCCGTCCCCCGAAAAAAAAACTAAAACCCACCAAAAAACTCAGTCCCATAACCCTGAGACCTTTTACACTTTTAGTCCAAAAACAGCTAGTCCCAAATATTTCAGTTTGGTAGGAAAATAGTAGCTCAGTCAATGACATAACCTTCTAGTTTCAAAGCTAAGATTAGTTGTAGGGGACTTGGACTAAAATGTATTTGTAAGTATAGCTGTGGTAGGCTACAATATAAAAAGTATTTCACATACCAAAGTTTTGCGTGAGACTTTCTGTGGAATTTTGACAATGTTCTGTCAGTATAATATCTAACACATTCCAATATGCCACAATATTTTAATTGTTACACAAGGAATAAAAATAGTAAATATGTGAGCAGTTTGTACAGTAACAAAACCCCAGGTAAGCTTTTTTGGTAATATAAACAAGGAAAATCAAGACTGGATCATTTATTAATTAATTTGCCTTCATTAAATTTTCTTCAGAAATGTGTTCTATATAATAAATATATGTATTTTTTATGATAAAAATATTTTACTGAAAATGAAATATCCACAATCCAGCAATAGTTATGTAAGTAGTTATGCTTTTGACTGTCTTAAATTCAAGATTTTTAGATGTTAGCAATAATTATAGAGTATATTCATTTATTTTCCTATGTTAAAGAATATGCAGTTGACTTTGAGTGACATTAGCAAGCCTGAAATCTTGTTCAAGCTTTCAAAATATTTCCAAATATTAAAATACTCAGTTCTTACAGTTTTTAACATAGAAATTCGAGAACATTTTGGTTTTCCATTGAAAAGAGATCTTCTAATATATACAGTGGCATTACTAGATAATTATGTAATTTAAAATGTAGTTCAGAATCTGAACTAACCTGCCCTCTCTAATCCGTGATTCAAAGGATGTTGGATGTTAAAAGAATTTCGTTAGCTGAAGCAATGTCATATTGATTGAGCATAATAGTCTTTCGGGAAATTTCTCAGATGTTTAATCAAAATGGGAGCTCCCAAGGGTGCAGGAAGTTCCCGTTCTGCCCCACTGGTCATGGAGACCATGGTGAGAACTCTTCAGTGATCCAGGCAATGATTCACAATGTACATTTTATGTGGGTGTCTGAAATGGTATAGTGCTGAAAAAAATCCTTATCACTCATTCTTTGATTTCCACTCCAGGGTTTTACAGGTATCAGTGGTGCAAGGCACAGAACAGTTGTGGCAAGGTGTGGGGAGTTGGGTATTGCAGAGACAGGTCTCTGCCTTTTCACACTCATATACCCTTTTTTTCCCTTCTCTGTCTTTCTGTTGCTTGCACTCCTGAAGACATACATTACACACTGAAATAATGCTTGGGAAGTTTTGTCACATTGTATTTTCTCATCCTGCAAGGAAATTGGCTTCCCTGTGGACATCTGTCTTCCATGTGTAGCTGGATAAACAGGAGCTCAAGAGCAGTGGAGTGAGGGCTTCTCTCTATTCTATGGCATTTCTCGAGCAGACCCAAATTTTGGGGTGGCTGGTGGGTCTTTCTCCAGCAGAACTTTTTGCGTTTTTGAATTCTGCACTGCATTGCCAGGACCATGTGTTATGGTGAGGCGGGATACAGCAACAGGGTTTGCAGCGACCCTCAGTCGGGAGCGCAGGGAGGAGAGCCCAGCAGACCCATATCGGGGACAGCCTGGTTACACCAGGCTGCAGGAGTGCAATGCGTTAAGATGGTCTCCCTCTCTCACCTCTGAGAAGACTCAAATCAGTGCTGCATGCCAAATATTGTTTAGGAGTGGATCTACGCATGGCTGGAGTTCCGATAGAGTTCTCAAAAGCAATTTTTATTTTATTTATTCTTAGATTCACAAATGGTGCCCTATTGACTTATCTCAGTGCAATTTAATAAAATGCACGCAGATCTGACTCTTTTCAAAGGCAAAAGACAGAACGATGATTGGAATGGAGATCCTCTCCCCATCTCAGAAAAAGGAAGCATCCCACATCCCACCCATTGGAAAGGCTCCTGGATTCAGGTTGTCTCCAAACACACGAGGACCTCTTGCTGCAGAAGAGTCACTGAAATAAGAGGATTACTAGTACCAGCAGTCCTCATGATCCCAGTTGCCATGGAAGATCATGAGGTGGAAGGTGGGATCCCAGACATACAGGCCCCAAGCTATATTTGCCTTTAGCATGAATACGGGCAGCACTTCCCATGGCAGCCAAGAGTAAATAGGAAGCCAAAGTGTTTTGAAAAATTGACTTCATCTGTTCAGCGGGATGGTGGCAGCTACCAGCAGGGTAGTGCCATTACAATCTAGGTCACTGGAAGTCAAAGGCAGCTCCTGGGAAAATGCACGCAGAGGGAGCCTCGGCATGGAGGCTCGTCTGCGTCTACATGCCCTCTTGTCGATGCTTAAAGCAGTGGGCTTGCTGCTCCTGACTCATTCAGCCTTCCTCTCCAGTCAATTTTAAGAGTCTAATTTAAAACAAGAGTCTTGACTTTGATTGTCCATAGGGTGAATCAGGAAATTTTGATTTTCAGAGATGCCAAACAGCTGCAGACTCCTCTGACTCTCAAAAGGCGGCAGCCACATGCAGAGCTGCAGGAGTGCATTACCACTGAAACCCAGATACCTACTTATTGCACCGGGCTTGGATTTTGATGCTCCATTTAGGGGACCAGAGTTAAATCAATATGGCCTTTGACCTTGAACTCTGTGTTTCAGTTTTACCTTCCATGAGGCAATAATGACACTTCCCTATGGTACTCCAAATATAATCAGGAAAAGGCTCTGAAATGCATCACAAGCTGCATCATTGCATAACTGTACATTTTTATTGTGTTTATATAATCTACAACAATACAACATGCCATTAAAAGAGACTTACTGTTTTAAATCCCTATGCTACTGATTTCTTTCCTTTTTCATGGGTAAGCTATGCATTGACAGTGTATGCATATGTTTATCAAAATGCCCTTGAGAAATAAAATAACATGTGAAACTCATTTTTTATTTTTCAGTAAACTTCATAACACTTTCTCAGATTCCATCCTTTGGATGGATTTCCAGTTTATCTTATGTGTGAGAAATGACCTTATAACCTACATGTGACAGTTGTTTGGGTTTTATTAAGTGCCCTGCTCACCGCTAGCATTGGGGCATTACTCACAGATATTTGTGTGCTACTACAGAAAGCCAAGGAAAATTATTGTTCTTCTATATTTAACTATGGTACCTTCCTTTTGCCCCATGTCACTTAGAAGTATCTTGCACCAGGGTAGGTTTGCTTTTAAATTGGAAAAAGAAAATTGCTAGGTTTTTTCTCTGTAGTTGGCTCCAGCGTTCAGTGCTTTGGAACAGGCAGCTTTCATTTCTGAAAACGGTTTGCCAGCCCTTTAATTGGCTTCTGTTTAAAGGAATATTTCTATGTAGAAGCTGCTGGCTGTACGAAGAATGAGGAGGTAAATTGATTTCCATGTAGAGTTCAAGGAAAGCTGTCAGAAGAGGAGAAAACACATAGCTGGCATTAGCCCTCTAAAGAATTCCTCTGCTGGGAATCATGGAAAGAACTAAACCTAGATGAGTTTACTAATAAGGTTAATTTAAAAATTATTCTAAAGGATTGTTATTACTATTATTATGAGAGAGGTTTAATATAACTTTTCCTATTTTCAATCTCAAATGCCAGCAGTAATGACACCTTCCATGAGAATGATATTCATTATAGTGCCCTGGGGCTGTGCACTCTCTTCACCTTTTTTATCTCTGACTCTCTCTGCTGGGTTTAATTCAGCGTTAGGTACAATATGATTGTCCTTGCACAGGACACAAGCCATTGCGCACACGCCAGCCTTTCTGAAAGAACTTGGGAGTCTGCATCTGAAAATGCACCTCTGGTTAAGATAGTGTCCACAGCAATGAAACCACCAGATATTTCAAATGCACCACTGATGTAAGAATATTGGAAAGCATAATGCTCTAAATCACAAATGAGAGTTTTGGCTGAAGACAAAATGAAGTGAACAATTAGTATTCCTGGCATAATGGGGTAAAACAACAAACACTGCAATAGATGCTCCATATTATTAAAAGGTATTGTGATAAGCTTTCTTTTGCAAACACAAAGGCAGTATTGTGCAGAGCAGGGGTTTAATCCAATTTATTTTCCATGCCCTTTATTGACAAATAGCTAATGAGAATTACTCACATTTTCACTGTATCTTATCAAGCATTGCTAATAAAAAGCCCCGCTGTTTTGCATGTAAGTTGCATCATTTCATAAAATTTTCAGCAGTCTATGACTTACTAAATAAAGTTGTCACTCAAGCCTCATTTCCCATCTGACTGCAACGAATCAAAATGGACACTGAATTAATGCTGAATATTGTCTGTGTTTGATGAGGTCTCTGCCAGATCTCTGTTCTGTCACCTTTAATGCACCCTGCTTGAGGGACTTATCTGATTTCTTATTGTTTCCAGGAAAGGATGAGATATTACAAATCTGTCCCTGGCCTCATCTAATTCATGCCTTTGAAATGTTTTTTCAGGAGTGAAGAGAAATTAAAAATGGGGAGATCCATCATTACTTTCCAAGAATCTGAGTCAGAAGGGCTTGCAAAAACAGAAGAATAAGTACTATGTTTTATTTGTTTTGTGTCTGAAATAGTATAACTGAAGTGTTATTTTTCTCAGTATTATAAGTAGTTGTCAAAGGTTCAGGAAACAAAATAAAATTCAACCTAAAAGCACTGAGGTATTTTTGTGAGATCTATGAGTACAGAAAGACATAGAAACTGCAGTACAGTATTTACAACTTCATAGATTCATATCTGCATTTCCATTTTGCATTTGTTAGAGAGAGGTATAATACAGTGAGAGAGCAGTAACCTTGTATTCAGTTCCTTAAATTTTTTTTTATAAATGATCCATGCAATTTGTGTATGCAGAACCTCTCACGCCTTTGCTACTAATGTTGTGAGTTTTTCTTGGTCCACAGGGGAAATGCCCGCTGTTGGTTTCAGGGCTGTTCTTTCGGTGTGGCACGCTCAGCCCTGCGGTGGCGACAGAGGCAGAAGGGCAGCCAGATCACCTGCCTCCCGTGGGCTGCTCCTCAGCTAGTGGATACAAGGTCTTGCAAAGCCCTGCAAGCACTGACCTGGAGCTCAGGTGTCCTTCTCCCTGAGATAGGGTACCCTGGCCACATCTCCCACTGTAGGTGACTAGCACATGGCTTGGGAGGTTGGAAAATTTTAGCAGCAGAGAGCTCGCAATCCAGTCTCACCCTTTTCCTCTGGGCGGGTTCAAGAACTGAGCTGTTGTATAAGGAAAGGTGACCACTTCCTTCGCCTGGGTTTTGTGGGACAAGACTGGCACAGGTGCACAGTCAAGGAGAAAGCTCAGTAGAGCCCAGAGGCATTTCCCTGATGTCCACTCCAAAGCATCTGCACCTCAGAGAAGGTAAGGGCTTAAGAGGCACCCTGTCTTTTGCACACCTGTTGGCTAAGTTAGGCAAGTCCCCACACAGTGCTTTAGATTTCAAGAATGCCAGTAAAACTCAGCCACGTGTTGTTGGTTGCCTGTGGGGAGGTGAGACCTGTCAGGAGCATGTGGGAACATACCTTGGAGGCCAGCACTCAGCGTGCTGCCACTCCAAAGTCCTTTCGGGGCTCTACCTCTCTGTCTCCATTTTTTTTATCTTCCTGCACCACCCCACACCAAATGCCACAGGTAATTTTCAGACTATTTAATCATGTGCTGCTTTTTTTTTTATAGCTTTGTCCTTCCCCAACATTGTGACTTTCCTGAATAACATCTGCCCTGGGTGTTTGGGTAGGTGAATTTCTTCTCTCCTATCTCCTTCACATTTACCACACAGAGCGACAAAGCTGACTGTTACTGGGATCTCAAAACTACCCAAAACTGAACAAGAAACCATTAACATTCTTCAAGGACAAGTTACATGCAGGAAGCCAGGATGCTCTCTTCTGTTCCAGTAAGATGAGCTGTCACCAATGAGATGGCTATAAACCATAGCACTATTTTTATGCTGATGTATCCTGAAACGGCTCTGCGCTATTGATGATATTTATTTATTTATTTGATGATTAGCAATGCAAGGACATTTAATAAAAAATACAGCGAAACTCTTCCAGCTCACGGTGCCGTGCCATCTTTGTAGCATTGTGCCTGCTAGTAACAAATTATTCCCACTTCCCCTGAACGCTCATGATGAAGTACAAGGTCTATCCTAGGCCCCATCATTTTCAAACATGTTAAAAGCATAGTGAAGCAAGCACAGAATTCATATTGCTGTGCATGGCTGGGATGAGCTATAACTACAGTATTAGATCTGTCAGGTTTATGATTTACTCTATCAAAAATGCTGCTTTGTTTTAGGCCTTTGTTTTATTTGGTGAGCTTGCTATAGGAATCATAACTGGAGCTCTCAATTACAGCTGCACTCTACAGTGTAGGCAATCTCACCTAAGAATAAAAATATTTGATGACACAGGTCGTCTTGTTGGATAATACACACAAGGGGGTTCGTTAACCATCCCGAGTTTTGTCTCAAGCTGTGTAAGTGCCTTGCAGAAGATATTAATTTTGTATGTTAATGTTTGTGTCATCAGATGTTCTTATTTACACATTGGGACCCTGCTAATTTGCACACTGTGCTTAGAAGCATAGTTTCTATGTGTTTCTTGCATTAAACATACAACCCTCTTACTTTCATTAGTGAAGCCATCTTCATAAGTGGTGTTTGGTCATATTTATTCAGACAAAGTTTAGTTCTAGACACTGCTTTTTTTTGAAAATCTGTTTGTGTTCAACATACCATGACATTGATGAGTCCTGTGGCACCAGTGGAGGTAAAGCGAGCCATCTGCTCGCTTCAGGTGAATGTCCTTCCTGAAGACCCTCAAGGGAACATGGCCAGGACACTGCACGACTCAACAGATGAGAGAAGCTCTGCCTAGGCTGCAGGTCTGCATGTGTACGTGTGATGTGAAAGGATACCAACAATGTGTAACATGTCTTTTAAATGTAGCTTTTTGCAAGAAGCTAAAGAAGCTTTGAACTACATGGATCCAGTGTGGGGGGGTCCTAACAAAGCAGTCTGGGCAGCTAAACTGGAAACAACTATCTAGTGGCCCATGTAGCTGATTAATAAAATATGTAAGGACCAAGCATGCAGCTGTTCTGATCCATATTTGGCTATTGCCTTAAACTTTTCAAGTGGTGCTTATTTATTGTTCCTAATACAACTACCTGTATAAGAAACAGTGACTAATAACAAGGTTTCTTACCTTGATTTGTACTTCTTCTGCCACATCCCCTTGAAGCTCTAAACATGGTCTGGAGATGTCTGCTCTCAGCAAATAAAACAACATCCACACGTGATTTGATTTTCATGCAGTCTCTGAGTAGAACTTGATCTGTGTTTGATGTGGTTCTCACAAAAGAGAGAATTAGTATGCAGCAAAACGCAGGCACACGGAGAGCTGGACGCTGTTCAGTTTTAATGTTTCCCTGTTTCTGATTTATTAACCCAGTACAAATGCACCTGTTTCTTTTCAGCAAAGTCCTATTCTCTCCCTAGTTTTCTGCTTGCATTGCCAGAGGCACAACAAGAATAGCTGGCTTGCCAAAATGTACACAGTACCCATTGGCTGGGGAAGGATTAGGAGCTAAAGGAGTCACAACATCATTTAAACACAGATATTTTACTGCATCCTATAGCAGTGACTAAAAAATCACACCATATTTCTACATAGTGTTTGGGCAGAGGAGTGGACAAAAAGTTGTGCTGTTAATGGAGAGGACAAGAAATCATACAACACTTCACAGTTGTCCCACGGTTCTTCCACAGATTCTCTGTGTAACCTTCGAGAAGTCATATGGACCATGATTTTCAACCCTGGACTTGTGAATATCTCCCCAAATGACCGCCAGCTCTGCTTTACACCTACTTGACCCTACGCTGGTCTTAAGCATCCAACATGTGCAGCTCAGCACTCCCCAGCTTTACTGATAGGCCAGCATGTCCCCTCATCCCATCACCTGCACAAGCACGTCCTACTGCTGAGGACTGCTTGGAAAGAGAATTAAAAGACTATTTCTTCTGGCAAGGAGCAATACGACAGCTGACTTACAGAGCAAATTGTTTCTTTGTGTAGTTACTAATCACCAGATCAGGGATCTCTCCTTTACATCTATCCACTGTGTGCTCACTGAAAACCAACAAGCTAAAACCAAACTCTTATGAGATTATATTTTAATGAACCCCCCTCCCTGCAATGTGACTGAAATTCAGCTGAAATTGCCAGCTTCTCTATTTTCAAGTTTGAATAACAGGGTTTGACGTGTCTTATCACCCATACACAATCAGAAAATGCTTTTCTGCTTTAAAGTGTTGCACAGCTTGTGAGGAGAGTTTCTATATCTTCTGGAGATGGACTATATCCCCAGATATTGTGTCTGAGGATGAAGGAGCATGTGAAGAAAGCAAATCAGAGGCACTAAACTTTTCAAGGAATTTCGTTAAGTTAACTTCCTCCCAATGTTTCAAATAGCAGCAAGAACCTCTGTGTGCTGGCCAGGGTCTTGTGGAGCAGAGACAATCCCATGGCCCCCTTCCCTCAGGGGGGACCAGGGCCGCTGGACCCGTATCCACCACCACCCTTGTAATTTCTTCCACTTTCTCGGGGTTGGTGAGCAGCATCCGCCTCCTGCACCACTTGAAGGTCTCTCAACTGATGCCAACAGCAAGCAATGCAAGGCAACAGTGCAGAACACCTGCTCTATGTTTTACCATTCATCAGCTATTGCTCGTGCTAATGAAATTGCAATTCATTCTGAGTTGGGATATGATCAGTAAGCAAACTTGCTGTGAAAATCAGTTCAAATATTTAGTGACTTTGGTTATTGAAATAAGACCACTGAACAATTAGTGAACGTACAAAATATACTTGGGGGAGAAAATACTCAGTCTCTGGAATATATGGGTGTTCTGGGCTCTTGTGGAATAAATACAACTTTGCTCTAATATTGTAACTAAAGAGTTTCTGAAAAATAACAGAATAAACCATATTAAAAAAACCTTTACCCCAGGCTATTATAATGAAGAAAAAGTGTTCCAAATGTGAACTAATGAAGTACAAAGTAATGAATATTTAATTTGTATAATTTACCGAAGTGCAGTTAGGAATCTAAGCAACATTCCTCATAAACACAGCATTCATTAGGCCTTTACTGTGGCTTGCATGCAGTCATTACATTTTTTTCCCGTATTACTATTACTATGGTATTACACAAAGGTGAATGAACATCTCCTGAGAGTGTCTCGAAGGTTCAAGGGAAAAAAAGGAAAAGAGGAAGGCAGTGGTGTCTATTAAATTTAAATAAGCTACCTGTTTACAGTGAAAAAGATAAAAGACTAAGCACAGCAGAAGAGCAACTGAGAAAAGGAATAGAAAAGGTAATTGAGTTTTACCTTATGGGCTTCTTCACTTGGCAGTGTGAATATTATTGAATTAGCCCTATTACTATAAAGATTACACAAAAGCAGAACAGTGTGAAGGCTTGGTATGAAACTTTAACAATATCAATGGAGGTGAGATAAGTGCTACCAAAACTGCGCACAGGAATGTATCAGATAAAAAATATCGTGGGATTTTAATTTTTTTTTCAATAGAACCGAACCATGGTGTGATGTGAATTTTAATAGCAGCACACCGAAAAATAAAAATGTGAACAGCAAAAAAAGTCCATGCACAAAGGGAAGGATTTCACAACCACAGCCTGCACAGTAAATATCAAGAGGGGAAATATTTGTATTAAAGGGAATGTCCTTCATACCACAGCTTTAACAGACTATCCCTTGCCACATCCTCTCGGTCTCTAGCTTACCAAGTTGACTCTAGCACAAGGTCACATATTTACCTGAAATATGGATTTCACGTTGTTTTATAGATTTCAAGTGAGAATTAAAGGTCAGCAGATTTAAATTACTGAATGTGGATCTAAAAATTCTGCTTTTGTTTGACTGCAGAAGATTGAACCAAAGTGGTTTTGCATTGCTTCACCCTCTTTTCCAACTCTTCCTTACTCACTATCCGACCCAGATTCATATCTTCTCTCTATACATTATTTACTTAGCTACTGATACAGATTTTTCTGTAAGGTGTCTCCATAGGATCGTCTCTAAAATCATAGCATAAAACACACACACTCAGTATGTCACACTTTTCTTCCAGAAGGCAGGCAGGCAGTCATGGATATCCTGTAACAATAACAGACGTAAAATCAGGCTGCTTTTCCCACTCCCTATTTAAGTGGGAGAGTGGGGCTGCTGGACAGGAGAAGTTACCTTGGCACCAGGCATCCCGATTACGGTAAGAACTACCAGTGCCTCAGGCTGGCAAGGAAGCCTCATCAGGTATTAAAAAGAACATGATTTTGAGAAATTAGATATTCTAGGGATGTAAATACGCAGCATGCTGTGTTCTGCATTTTGTCTTCCCCATGCCCGAATGAAAGAGTGAATTGCCCTTGGCACAGGTCACCCCCATCTCTTCCCACATCTTGTTTGGTGCTCTAGGTTAGCAACGCAGCCCAACTGGAGGGAGTTTTGGACAGCTGGCAAGCACAGCCCAGGGGGATCTCCTGCCTGTTTGATGTAACTCCTGCCCACTTGAAGGCAGAGCAGGCAGGTAGTTGCACGGCCTCCCAGGAGCTCAGCCCTGGCAACTTCAGGTGTCGGCATTGGAAGAGCCCGGCAGGGTGCTGAACCCATAACCCTCCATTTAGCTAGGTGTTTGCAGAATGGTGGAATGCAGCATGGAAATGTGCAAATGATGAGCCAAGAGAGACTGATGACAAAGGGTGAAGTAATTAAAAAAGTGAAATTACAGGAGAGACGCAAACTACCACCTCAATATAACCAGTGACAGGTCCTGAACATAACTGTGTATGAATGGACGATTTTCAGGTTTCAGCACAAATATTTCTCATGCTGTCTTAGGGTAATTTAACAGAAAAATGAGTAATCTTCATTCTTTTGTTCCTTGAAGAGACCAACAGTGACATAACAGTAAGGAAGCTGAAGTGAGGCACTAAGATATGGAAAGCAGAGGTGAGCTGAGTGTGTAGGAGCTGCGAGAGCATGGGGATATGTCAGAGACTTCACTGCTCAGGAGCATACTAGCCTGATGCCAAAAGATCAATTTAATTTATTACCTTAATTAGCAGTGGTCTCTGTTTCCACATGCCTTAGTTGGCCATATCGATACCTCCCCTGTGAGGACGTGCAGTTTTGCTTGGGTAGCCAGCTGCGGAGGATGGTCCCATGTTTAGAATCGGATGCCACGCCAGAGGCATCGGTATGATTTCCTGGGACCCAAACAATACTTTTGTTTTATAAACTATGACATAATCCCATAAAATGTTGTCCTCTGTGCCATGCCAGATTTCTTTTGTGTCATTGAAGAATTTTTGTAAAGATGGAGGCTGAAAGGTCACCTCCATGTAATTCCATGGACCAGGTTTACCTGAGAGTTGCCCTGTCACCACCTGCAGACATGCAATGGGAGGAGTTGCTGTGACACCCTACAGCCTCCCAACTGCCTTATAAGCTGCACCAAACCCAGCTGCAACCCTGCATTCTTCTCTTCCTCGTCCTTCATTCCTGTCTCCAACTCTTCCCTTTTTTTTTTTTTTCCTTCTTCCCTGTGGTAACGCCTACTGCCCTGCATGGATTTGCCTCCATCCCATGTCAGCTTAGTGTGTGCATTGGTGGGGAAATAGCAGCTCTGATCACCAGGTTAACAGTCCAGGGGCTTAACTGGGGACCTGTGATGATGACAATTGCTTGATGCTCTTGACAATGTCAGCAAACCAACGTGCAAACACAATAAAAATTGTGAAAACAGGGATTAAACAGTTTCCGAATATGCCAGATAAGACCCAGCAAGACCAGGTCTTGCATGTGCCTAGATTGTTATCACAGAAAAGACATAACAAAGGAAAGTTGGTGGGATAGAGAAGGAGATGGATTTACATGGGCAACTGCACAGAACGGGCACAGTGAAGAGGGGAGCGGTTGGGCCAGGCCAGCTTGTGCCAGCGCAGAGAGCAGCTCCTCCTCCTGAGGATTTGCCTTCCAGTCAGTACCAAAATGCTTTTCTGCCAAAGCCAAATGACAAAATTGGAGCTGAAATGTGGCCAAATACCTACATGTAGCCCTTTTCCTTCTGAAATAACAACTGCGTGTTGATGACTGGAACAATAAATGAACATTTGGGAGGAAAATTTAGTGCAAAATGGCAAATTTCTGTGCTGGTTACAAAGCGGGTAGGTATTATCCAACCATCAGCATCTGAAGTAGTGGCAGAAGAGAGATGAATGGCTGTGATGGGAGAGATCCAGAACATCCAACCTCTTCGTACAGGCTTGCTGCAGCGGTCCACTAGTGCTAACAATAACTGTGGACTGAATCACTTTGCAGTGAACTAAATGCTTCTGACTTCCCAAAAATGACCCAACAAGAGCGATGCTGGTATTGAAACAACTGGTGACTGGTTCTGCTCGACAGGGGGTGGGATATTATTCTTTATTGTTAAACTGTGGATGAAACATAAATCTTTTCATTGTGTCTGGTGGCCCTTGGGTGCAGCCCTGCAGTGCTCCTTACGTGAGCAACGCCTGAGAGCGGCGTTTGCTCTTTGGCCCGTAGGACTGTTCAGGGTCATGCTGGCAGCATGCAGCTCTCCCTTAAAGTGGATTTTTATAAGGAATGCTTCCCTACTATAGCTCCAGAAACAGAATTAATTAGACTGGGGAGTAAGTCATTTCTGTTGATGCCTTTCTGGCCATGAGGGTGGGAGAGCTCCTAATTCCCTGCTTTCCCCCCCCCTGCAGAAACTGGGAGGAGGTCCCACACCCCCCCCCTGCAGAAACTGGGAGGAGGTCCCACAAAAGAAATGGGGTGAGAGTGCAGACTTGAAGGTAAGCCTGGCTCAGATGGGGAGATTAAAGGCAATTTGTTATTCACATCAAAATGACTTTGGAGAAATATTCTATAAATATTAGAAATTTCATCAGTTTAGTTTTATCATATGTAAGCATATTCCTTCTCCTTCCTGAACATAAATGAACTGGCTTAATCCTACTCTTTTTCATTTAATAGTATTATTATTCCTTTTGCATCTCCCCTGCTGCTTCATATCACTGCTGAGTATTTATTAAGAACTAGTAAAATTCATGGATTTTGCTTGCTTGCCAGGTACAGAAAAATACAGAAAATAAGCAAATGGTGAAGTTTTGTGCTTACTCAACAGGGAACGCTATGGCTCTAACACACTATTAGATTATATAAAAAAACGGTAAAATTGTTGAAATGAAGCAACAATTTTCACATCTCATGACCCAATCTTGCAAAGTGCTGATGCTGCAGTTTTCACAAAAAAAGTGGGATGATGAGCATGAAGATGATGGCAGTTTCAGTTGCACAATACCACATTATGGGAAACATTCAGGACCAGAAAACACAATTTTTCAATCTGTTTCAATATGGGGATAAGTCTAATAAGTTTTCCCTGGAAATACAGACTTTGCATTGCAAATTGAAGCCCCTAGTCAACAGGGTGTCCTTAATCTGTCCCATGCCTGACATCAACATTATTTTCTTTTTTTTTTCCTGTATTTTTCTTTTTTCCCCATTTTCTTATGATTCCTCTAAAATTTTTCCCTGGCCCCAGGGACCTACTTGTTAAAACTTTGTTCTCCAAAAGAGAAGATGGAAACCCCACCTTCTCAAAGAAATCTGTACATTTAATTCTCATTGAAAAGATTTGGGCTCATGTTAGCATGTTTGATATTTGTAACTTCAAAATTTATATTGCAAAACTGTTCTGAAAAGGAATTATATTCATTGTGCATGGAAAATTCTCAGCTCATATTACTAGTAAACACTTCTTGCTAACCAGTAAATTCTTTTGATAATTTTGTTTCAGTTTTATGTCCGCATCTCAATTATAATATGTATCTACCTATATAAACCATTTAACATATAAAAAAACCATATTTTTATTTTTTTCAAGCATTTGATGATATGTAGGAGTCATCCAAATTATGAAATATGTGCAGAGAGGCCTTCCATTTCAGAAATAATTAAGCATGTTTTATTCAGGTGTTAGTAACATAAGTGAGTCAAAATGCGTATATCACTTGCTCAGCTCAGCTTGGTACTGAGATTACAGTCTCAGATCTAGTCTCTGGCTCCAGAAAAAGGCTATCTTTGTTTCTCACAAAAATGTTAAACTGCCACATCAGGAAAGATAACGCCTGCATAGATTACTTGAAGGATTTCTCATTGCTTCCAAAAATGCTAAGCTTCACTGTGTGCGCTGTGAGTGTTTTCTAAAAAGAAAAGCACCAGGTTCCTTATTCTGTCTGATTCCAGCAAAAAATAGAGCTGCAAAAATGAACAGAGGAAACTTCATGCTCCAGGAAAGATACTATTGTATCATTAAGAAATTATATCCTGCTGGTTCAGGAGAAAGCCTCCAAAATTACAAAAACAACAAAAGCAGAGTAGAACTCTCTAATAATAGGATTTATGGCTCTGTGTTTTATTTCATGTGATACTTTATAAGTATAAACAAGTAAACTGGCATTTTGTGCCTCAAAGTATCACTTTGCATCATAATATAGGGTCATTTAAAGATTCCTGTGCATATGCTTGGTGGGTGTGTTTTTTTGTGTGTGTGTATGTACACACATAGAGATATATATGTGTTACACATATACAGTGTATATATACACACATGTACTATATATATGTGCTATATGCATAGGTATATACGTCCATAGTGTCGTGGTTTAATCCCAACCAGCAACTAGGATCACACTGCAGCTCGCTCACTCCCCCGCCCCCAGTAGGGTAGGGAGAAGAGTAAGAAAAGGAGGGGAAAGGGAAAAAAAAACTCGTGGGTTGAGATAAAGACAGTTTAATAGAACAATAACAGAAAAGAAAAATAACAATAATAATAAGAATGGTAAAAGATTATACAAAATAAAGCAATACAACACAGATCACTCCCACCACCTAGATTGATTGCCCAGCCTGTCCGGAGCAGTGATCGCGGATCCCTGCTGCCTGGTCAGCCCCCGTTTATATAGTGAGCATGAAGTCTATCGTATGGAATATTTCATTGGACAGTTTGTTCTGTCTATGCGCCCTCTCAGCTTCTGTGGGAAGCTGAAAAAAGTCCTTGACTAACATGAACATCACCTGGCAACAACTAAAACAATACGCATTACAGATGTTCCTTTCATACCAAATCTGAAACGCAGCAGCCACTAGGAAGAAAATTAACTCCATCCCAGCTGAAACCAAGACACATAGATATTTAAGTTTTCCTCATCCCTAGTTTTGTGGAATGCACTGAGTATTCTCTCTCTCTTTTTATAAAGCCATAGGGAGCTAGAAAGCTATGCGTAAGTTCAGCCGTCATATACAACAACGTGTTTTAAATGGTGATCAGTCACAAAAAGGGGGAGAGTGTGTGCACGCACAAAGCGTGTCTGGCAAATTAAAACTTATTCAGTACCCTCCTTATCTCCATCAATGATATATAGAAGGCAGTAGGATTTGTGATCTGGCACTTGTAAAGACTGATTCAAGATATTTAAGAACATGGGACCATCGAGTAAATTCTCTTGATCAGCCACACAGAGAAATTATAGGCGCCACCATGCTGACAGCCTGGGAAGACCTTGTAGATCTATAGCACTCACAGAACATGGGAGGGTGCCCAGGAAGGGAGAGGAACAATCCACATTACAGAATGGTTTAGTTTAAGCCAACTGGTAGTACTAAAGTTTAAACATGCCTTCAGTTAACACAGAACACATACTTTCAGTATTTAACACTCTGGATGTGAACTTTTAGGAATAACTGGAGTAGGATGAATGTGAAGGCCTCAGAAACCAATTCTGGAAAGATCATAAAAAATGAATTGTGGAGGAAAATGAGAAGAGGGACTTGTGACGTGACCCTCATTTACTTATCACCTGCACAGGTTATATGCAAATATATAATGGGACATATGGACCCCAGCCAGTGACTTTCTGGAAGGGTAGAACCTGAGCATGTGTGGACTTCTCAGTCCTAGACTAGATCTGTCTCCCTAACTCATCCTAATCACACTATGGATGATTTGAGTTGGAGCAGCAGCTGAAATACTATTTTACGAGGTAAAAAAAAATAATGGTTGAAGGTCATGGGTGGTGCTATGCTTATGTCCACCTTATTCTTCACCCCAACAAATAGTCATGGCCATAGGTGAGCATAAGGAAAGAAAATAAATTGTAGAAAACCTAATCCTTGACCTGCCACTAAGCAGATTCAACTGTACTTTAAATGAATAATCACATTGAGAGATATCACTGGAAGGAGGAAAGGGATAGTGAAAAATGTTTATGAGCAACTATAAAAATTGAAATTTTATATAGGGACTTGAAAGCAAAGATTCTGAACTTGGGACCCAAGGTAGAGACCCAGAGGTGAGGCAAAAGGAAGTCATGAACTGTGACATTTTCGCTCATCTGGAAGAATACACATCAGAGAGACTAATAAGCCATCTCCCAGAAAGGAGAGAGAAAGCAATGTCACTGACAGTGCTGGTGGTGAAGGAAACAGAGAGGGCTTCAGGGGCAGCCTTGGAAATTCAGTTCTGGAGATGAGTTTGATATGGGGGTTATGATGGCAGCTAACCCAAGGTGAAGTATCAAAGAGAAGAAGATATGAACCTGAGGGCATGCAGATGGCAGTGGACTGACAAGTAAATTTGAGAACTGTTAACACAGTCAAATGGATGAAGTCACTCAGCAAGAAGGAGTAGACTAGAAGAAGGTGGCAGTCACAGGCTTGCACTATTACTTAGTTTGTATTTGGATATGACTTTACATTCCACATATCAACACCTCATTTACCCAATGTGTAGGTTCACAGGCCGTTAACAAAATGACAAGCACCACAGCATTACAAAACAGAGTAGTGAATGTATGTCTTTACACAGCAGACACAGGCAGCTTTTTGAAATGACCTTCACTGTTCCAAACACCATAAAAAAGAGTCCATTCTCACTGAACTAGCTTAGAACGCTGACTGCAAACTTGCATGCAGACAGGTATGACATCTGTTCAGAAAATGCTCTGGGAGCACACTTGGCCCTGCCCAAATCTTGATGCTGAATTAACTGCTTTCGTGATTGTCTCAGGACTGATTCTTTGAAGCACTGGCATTTTATTATACTTCAACCAGGCATTTAATAGTAAACAATTCACTACATGATCTCTGGTGAATATCAAAGTCTCATTTGTAATGAAATAAATTAAAACTGCCAAAAGTTAAAAAAACAAATGTGTAAAACAAACATTTGCCTTTGAAATTAACTACTTTCAAAACATCTCTTATACCAAAGCAGAGCAAAGGAGGAAAGCAAAGCAAACAAGGAACCTGGAGAGACGCAAGAAGATGGAACCAGACCAAAAGACAGATCACAAACCCGGGGAATCAAGTAATATGCAAATAGTGGTAATCAACAAGGATAACAGGAAAAGCATGATCAAAGCTAAACTCTTCTGATATGAATGACTCCTATGGCATGCTAGAAGTGCATTAGCACCCTGTAACCACAATAAAAGAGCCCAACAAAGTAATTTGTATCAAAGTGTAGTGTGCAGAAAGAAAGAATACATAATAAAGTAACACATGGTACGCAGGTTCCACCTCTTGCCTACAATTAACTCAACAAAGTGAAAAATAGTCTCACTGAGATGCATGACATTAAAGCAAAAATTAAGGAGAGAAAAAAAACAACAAAAAAACTCCCAAACCAGCAGCCAAGATTCTGCATAAAAGAGCTGAAAACATTTGGAAGAACTGAAAACATGATGAAGCACAGCAAGCCTCTCAGGAGCTGTGGAACTAATCAAGCCACGTTTCCTAGGGATCTTCTGTATTCCTTACCTTCTCTGGTAATAAAGCCAGCTCCCCAAGTTCTTATGAATCCCACCACCAACATCTGTTACGTCCCTTTGCAGCATTTCAAGTCCCATTCACACTGCAGTCCCTGTGGTACTCGTATCGTCCTTCCACTTCACTTACAGCCCCACAGTACCCTAACAACTCCCTGACAACAGCCTCCCGCATCTCCCCAGCTACCTTCCATGTCCCTTACACCCTTCAGCAATACCCTCCAGCGTGTCCCATGTTCCCGGCGTCCCCACTTGAACAAGTTCTGCTGGCTCCCATGTCCCTTATGCTTCACAGAGTCACAGAACTGCAGAGATTGGAAGGATCTCTGGGTGTCTTGAGTTCAATCCCCCTACTCAAGCAAGTTCAAGTAGAACATCTTGCTTAGGGCCACATCCACTTGGGTTTTGAATACCTCCAGGGATGGAAACTCCACAGCCTCTCTGGGCAACCTGTGTCAGTGTTTGACCACCCTCATAGTAAACACTATTTTTCTTATTTTTAAGTGGAATTAAGTGTACAATACCCAGCTTTGTCCTCTGACCCCAGTATGTCCCCCAGTGTGTCCAGCTCTGATCCATACCACATTCACCTCCTCAGAGTACCCTTAACCCGAAATCTACATGCCTTGCGTCTGCACACAGAGGCTGACATCTCCTATGTCTTCCACCAACATGCTTTGCTTGGTGGACAGACAGGCTGGAACACAGTGCACCCCAATCCAGGGTGCGACTGGCTGTGTGCATGGACAGCTGGAAGCCTTTTAGCTGCTAGGCAGACCAAATACAACCACGAGGGCTGAACTCTCTCTGTCTTCCCTTGGTCATTAACTTAATAAGGTCCTTTCCTCTACACAGCCATCAGTTCAGATCTCTTTCTGGCATGAAATTGTCCCTTGGCTTGGCTCAAAACTGGCTGTGGGTTCAAAAAATTTTGGCAGGGGCTAACAAAGAAGTCCCAAACTTAAATGAGGATGTTTATCCCTTCCCATTGACAATGCTTTTAAATTAGACTGTGAAGGTACTTTTATGTTTCTAAAATCAGGCGGGAGGAATTAGGCCTTAGGTATTGATAATAAAGAGATGAGACTGGAGATGGTCTAGTGGCCCAAAGATACATTTCAGTTGTTCATGACGGATGTTACCACCGTCTCTCTTCAGTCAGGGAAAATACTTCAGAGCCAATAATAAGATCATTTCTGAAAAAAAGGCCATACTTCAAAAATCTTTAACCGCACAATGTAATCCATAAAGAATACAGCTGCTAAGATCGCTAGGCCTTGATCTTTTTCAGGGAGCAACATGAGATTCGAGCAAGAGAAAAAAGTATGGTGCCAAATTCACTTGATAAATCAGTGAATGACACTAAGCCCCCCTTAAGCTTAGAGACCATTTTTCCTCCTTCCAAGGAATCTGCAGAACAAGATTCATAAAAAAATAGCTCATAATGAAAAACAGGTTGCCTGGGGAAAAGAGTAAAACTGTTCTAAAATAGCATCTGAATCTATGAATGGAATGAACTAATTTAATAACACAGAAAAATATTGCAGACACCAGCTTCCAGCTGAGTCAAGTTTCGTAAAGCTTCTCCTGGCTTAGTATTTCGGTTCACCTGGTGGAAATGCTGTGAGGGTATCAGCTGGAGCCTCAGCTGTGCTAATGTGCAGGACATACATTGGAAGTCCAGATACCAGATGGGGGATTTTGCTAACTGCTTAAATCAACTCTCATGGCTGGTCCCCAGTTGGCAAGCACAGGACCATTTCTAGGTTTGGATTATGCTAAAAAGCATGATAGCAATGGAGGAAAAGGAAAAACATGACAAGAAAGATAACCCTATTCTCAAGCAAACATAGAGGTGGTTGGCTTCTGTGTGATTGTAGGAGGCTTGTATTTGCCATTGAAATCTGGCATATAATGATTCTCATTTTAAAGACGATGTAAATAAAAATATACAGTATACATATTACATGCACACACATATGCATACACAGACTTTTAGCAAAAATGCTGTAATGCGGGAAAACTATTCATATTTAAGTGTGTTGGAATCCTGACTCTGAGAAAGCTGCATACTGAAGTTATGTCTTTTGCTGCTTTAGCATTTTGAAGCTATTTTCAAAGCTACCTTTCATTGATTTAGGAGCCAGACATCTAACTATCTTTGAGAAGCTTTAATTTTTTTTTAGCTTAAATTTTCTGCAAGGCTGATCACTTATTTTGCAAAGTAGCGCTGTATGGCCAGATGAAAACAACTGCACAGCTAGGACTACCTCCACTCCAAGATTCATTATTTCAAATACAGTCCTATGCATACCTATCAAAACAACTCCCAAACCTGAGCTAGAAACCTGCGCAACTCGGAGTGCAAGTAGGGTCAGTCCGTGATGTTACATATCCAAATGTCAGTTCAGTTGGCTGGTAAATTGGTACTTTGGGCTACTAAGTCCAACCTCGGTTGTAGTACAGTAATTTCTATTGCACTTGGCTCAATGTGGCAGAAAGCCCGCCGGCTCTTCTGCAGTCTTTGAAGGGAAGACAGACTTTCATTATTGTGAAGGCTTCTGAATCTCCTTTGGAGGACCTCATGGACACTTTGGGTCATGCCACACACAGAAACTAAGACAAATCTGGTAATTCCAATCAACTTATGCATTCCCATAGCCAGATGATGCATATTAAGTTATTGTCAAAAAGTAGAAAACATATATTAGAAAAATATGCTATATTTGGAAGATGTAAAAAATGAAAGCTATTTCCACATCTTCCCCTTTACTGTACCACTCTATATCACTATACTTTGCTATCTTTGCTATCTTGTGCTTACTTCTACCTACTTACTATGTTACTATCACTTTACTGTATAACTATCCTTTCCAACTCAAACACCCCAAAAATTCATAATGCATGTCAGGAGAATTTGGATCAGAATCCATTACAGCTGACGTCCTACTCCCTTTGTGACCATCAGAATAAGAATGATGAATGTCAGTGCCTGAGGCTATGGTGGCATGTGGATTGCAGCTGATACCAAACCTGAACATCAAGTTCAAGATTTTCAGAGCTATCCAGGGACACCTACCTCACTTCCAACTTTTAGCTTTTAGCTAAACAGAGACCTCTTGTATTCTTAGAACCAAGTTACCTTTCCTGAGAAAGGAAGAGATCTTTTATTTTTAAATTTGAGGGTTTTGTGCCTCTGAAATGGATGAAACCCTTAGCCTGTCATAAGCAATACACGGATTTGGTATATTTGAGACTTAAAACAGCCATCTTGTATAAATTATAGAAGATAATCAAGACCAGTATCTCAGCACAAGAACTCAAAAGAAAACTCTCTCTTTAAGAGAAATAGTTAACTTTTGCTGATAACTAGTTTTGATTTGTGAGCCAAAAGGATATAATCATGCAGAGAAGAGGCAAATAATCCTCAAGTGGAACAATTAAATTCTGATCAATTGTGACATAATGACAGAACAATCTTCTAAAGCTCTGGAGGTGTCTAACCTTTCTCTTTATTAAGTAAAGATAATCTACAATTACAGTGTTTAATTATTTGCAAAGGTTCTTTGTATTTTCTGTCCCTGTAAAAATTGCTATTTGCAACTGATTTGCTTTTAGCATGGTTATTTTTCAAACCTCAAAAGTAAATATTTTCATATTTCCTCATTTTTATGTGGTATCGAGCACTTCAGTTACTTTTCCCTGCATCCCGTAGTTTTGAGCATGATTTTGTAGGCTGGGTTGGAACACCATCATGGCCATATCCAGTGTCTTTATGTCCGGAGTGATGTTTGAGTTTGTCTTTCTGCTCACTAAGCTGCTACGCAAAAGACAAATGCCACCACCACTGCATTTGGCCTGAACAGCTACGGGACCCGTCTCCTGCGCAGGTGTCAATGCAAGGTGCTCAGAGTTCTGTGTCCTGAGGACTTCATGGTGATGAGCAGGGATACGCTTTGCAAATGGAGCTGCTGGTAAGGGCAGGTAGAGGGGTCAGGCATGGATCTGGAGCTGAAACAGATCTTAGGTACCCTTACTCTGATTTAAACAAGCTGCATTCCACCACCTCATCTTCAGTCTGGGTCTACATGGTAGTACAGATGAGCTTTGTGGTGCACCCCACAATACACACAAGCTCTCTGGGAGTGTGGTGTAGCTCTCTTCCTTCTCATGCATCCAAGATTTCCTCCAGAGAAAGCCAGGACTTGGTGGGAGACCATACTCATTTATCTAGGTGTCTTCTCAGCTGCCTGTGGGGATCTAGCCCAGCAGTGCCACGAGGGACCAGGATCCCAGCATAGACCACGCAGTTGATGGAGAGGACCCGATTCACCTTTGGGAGAGGCTCATCTCTCTCCACTGAGAATACAGGGACCTTTGGGCAAGCAGGCTCCTGCCCTAAAGCCTTACAGTTAGGTGAGATGAATTCAGACAATCTTTAACTGAAGCCAGCTGAGTACTGCTTACCACCCTTTCGTGGGGCTGATACAGAATACAATCAGGTTTAACTCAGTCTGTCAGATTAATAAAGCCTGTTTAAAAAAATCAGACATTCGTTAAGAAACATAGTGAGGTTTTATTTAAAATGCTGATGTTTTGCAATCTTTTCACGTCTCAGGTATGCATCTCGCACTTTGCAAAACTGCAGTGAACATTGCCTTCTTCTTTAACAGGCATTAAACTATTAGGATTTGTTTGGGAGGTTTCTCTCTGTTAATGCACACATTTTCCCTTACTTGAGTGTACAGATGTTTTTATTTTCAGTCACAAGATAAAAGTCAGTCATATCATAAAAAAATCATCTGTATGATGCGTATGTTTCCAAGAGTGGCAAGAAATGAATTTTAAAGTATAGAATATTTGCATTTCTTCTTCTACTACAGAGAGGCAGGACTATAATCTCAGCTGTATCCTGATTTATACTTTATGGGAATGTACGTAAAAGTATATAAATACTATTACTGCAATTTTGTATCGTATTTCATGCATATTTTTTTTGCTTCTTCTTACGAGTGCTTCCCAGCTTCGTCTGCTTACTGCTTTCCTCATGAAAGAAATGAGCATGCTGTTATAAAATATTACATCAAATATACCTGTGAACATGCACGCCTGTTTCCTGGATTTTAGAAAATAAAGAGATGTTTCCAAGCTTCTCTTTTGCTACAGATAGAGGGGATAAACAGCTTTGGTTAATATCTTTAAAAGTGCTGATAAACATAAAAATGTGAGCTACATTCCTGCTTCATTCATAGATTAAAAGGGGACTGAAGGGTACTCAGGAACAGAAGGAAATGGAATTAGAGGAATAGAGTTGCTTGGCAGGGTAACTGGAAAAGTCCTGGGCTTTGGGGTTGGTAATAATACTAGAATTAATGTAACTAACCATATTGCTATGGTCTGCAACTGTGAAAAGGGTTCTGCAAAAAAGGGAAGGGTTGTGTATGTTTTTTACATATAATGGCAGTTTATTTCCTAAGATTGCTGTTGGAGCAGAAACCATATTTCACATTAATATCACTTAATATGTTATTCATTGCCCTGGGCTCCAGAAACGAGCAGTGAATTAGGTCATGGTGAATAAATACCTATCAGTGTCCATCAAGTGACATTCCTCATCTCTTTTCCCTCTTTCTTCTTTTCATGTGGTATCAAAATCTCATTCTGTTGTTTATCAGGCAGTACATGACAGAGCAAACCTTTTTGGGGGCGGCTATAAATATATAGCTCCCATTACAGCTAGAGTCAATCTCAATACAAATGGGAAGGCTGATGTAAATCCCCCTCATTTTGATGAGGTATATGCTGCATTTGGTCAAATGAACACATTTCAAATGACCCTGAACTAATTACCTCTCAATGACATGGCACAGGGCCAAACCAGGGGCCAGCGCAAGCTGCTGGAGCTGAGGGGTCTCTGCTGCACCCAGGTCCATCACCCCTTCCCCTCCCTCCCCTTGCTTACAGGGTAACCAGGGCTGATTTTAGCAAATGCTGCTAACAAACAATGGCTTCTGAAGCTGCTTGATAGTTGCCCAATCCTTTTTTTTTTTTTTTTTTAAGGAAATTATCCCATTTTCTTTTTTATCTCATGTCCTTTGCCTCAGACAGTTGTTGATATATTGCTATTTTGATACACATTGACATATGGCTCCTGAAGTACTAAATAACTGATTCAGGCTGCTGCCAACAGTTAATTTATAGCCTGCAGACACAACCTTAGCTCCCAGTGACGCCCAGGCTGTGTGCAGGTGACATCCTCCGTCTCGCGAGAGGCAGTTCCTCAGACCTCAGTACTACCAGATAATGGAGGCTTAGCAATCTACCTAATCAAAATCTGATCATAGCATTAAAATTAATGGGATAGTGGAGTGTTTTAATGATAATTAGGGGTCTGTAGCATTGACGAGGTTTTAAAATCATATTTACAACAATTCTTTTAATAATTACCTGTTACAGTCACCAGGGCAAGCTTGCATTTAGCCATGCAATAATGTTATATTACTTCATCGACCACTGATGCCTGTCCCAGGCTCATCACCAGCCCCGTGGCTGCTGGGTTACGTTCAGTGAAAGCATGGTGTGTGCCCTGCACTGACTGTCAGAAACAAAACTTACCAGGGGCTGCCAAGGAAAGAAATGGACAGAGGTCACTATAGAAAGTTTTCTGGGAAAACAGAGATTTATGCTTGCAACCTGGGTTAAAAAACAAAAATTGGCTGCTTTTCTGTGTGGTACTTTCAATCAGTTGGTGAGGGGATACTGCCCTTTTGTTGCCTGGCTGGAATGAGAACTAGTTTTGGCTATATGTTTCCCACTAGGGGAAAATTCACTTTAAATATCTAGTTAGAGACCTGTTACTATTTTAGGGGAATGCCCTGAAGGCCTCCACCTTGTCCCTTCTATTTATGCATTTATACTGCTTTAGTTAAGACTGTGACAGCACTTCTGTCATAGCTACTGTATTTTCCAGAGGCCATGGGATCTTTCTTAACACTGTAATGTGGTCATAAAAAAGTGCTTTGGGCTGAAACCTATATTATGAGGTTTGAGCCAAGAAGCAGACTCATTTGACCAAATCAAGTCTTCCCCAAATAGTTGGGGTTTTTTTAAGTTCTACAAGTGCAAAACATGGACACATTTTACTGACTGGGATAAAATCTTGCTGGACTACCTTTGTGCAAGAGTTCACAGCAATGCAGGGAAATAAAGAGTTAAAACAGCGTTAAAAATCAGTATTGTGCTGACAATAGAGGGTCACTGAACACTAGACTAAAAAGTTGAGCCACCATTAACGCTGCCCAAGGCTGACTGGAAGAATGTTACTGGTGGTGATACATTTAAACAGGCGGGATCACGGTTTTCCCTGTATGTAAGTTTTGTGAGACATCAGAGAAATGATCTGTGCTCATGAATTTATTTCATTCATTTGGTGGGGACAGTTTCCAGCTGTGCTTCACAGGGTGCACTTAGAAGAATGTCCCTGCCTGAAACACGGAGTAAATCTCTGTATATTCAGGCAGGAATTTCACTTTTGCTATGGCACGAGTTTTAATGAAGGAAGCCAAAATCCTCTTTTGCCTCAGCCACAAAGGCCCTATGTTTTCAAGAACGTGTGGGCAAACTGACAAGAGAGAAATGGCCAGGAAAGTTGAAGAGGATCAATGAAAGGTGTGAAGTCAACATGAGTAAGCTACGGCACATTAAACCACCATGTGCCTGCTGTCACTCAGAAGTGAAACATCCTCAACTGGCTGTGGCTTAATCCTAGAAGATACTCAATGTATGAATGCTGACTTTACAAATTTAATTCATCCCCCTAACCTTCGGTGGGTGTCCTCGTGCAGGTGAGTCCCAGTGAAAACAGCGAGTGACGCTTCTTTTGTAAGTTAAGCTGGATCTCTGCAGGTGCTTCTGTCAAACTGACACTTCTTTTTATTTAAACTCACTTCTTTTTATTTAAACTATACTCAGATAAAGACTCAAACTTTATAACCAGGCAAAGTTTCCACTGAATTTTAAGGAAGGACTGATCCAGGCTTCAGATCTGGGTGTCCAGAATGACAGAGTTTTTTTTTTTTTTTGGGGGGGGAGTCCTAGAGTCTCTGGGTTAGTAGCTGTAAGAATGGTTAGAAGTAGGAAATGAGGTTACAGACTTAAATAATGGGGTTGATAACGGTGCCTGGTAAATACAGTCAATAGAAAAAGCTGGAATTGAAAGCATTGAAAAAAAGCAAGATAACTGTTCAATGAAAGATGAAGATTTATGTTCCCTTTCAGTGAACAAACTAGGTTTATTTAGAATTTGCAGATACTGGGCAAGACTCAAGGCTGTTTTGGAGGAAGAAGTTTAAGGTATGGTCAGGACAGGCTGAAATAGTTGCATGTTTCTAAAGAATTCTCTCTTTCTTGAGCATGGGCAAGCACAGTATTGGCCAGCAATTACAGATCCAGGGGGATGTACAGGAGAGAGCCACGACACCGAAGTCACCTCTGAAAAAATATAATTACGTTTCAAGCCCATCTCCTGATGGAACAAAGATGGACCCTGAAGGGCTGAAGTGCCCTAAGGTCAAAACAAAACAGGGAGTAAGTGGCAAAGCTATCCATGAAGTAGAGCAGTAAATGAAGGGTTGGTTATTTTAGGGTTCATGTCTACTCAATACCAGTTACACTAGGTTGCACTATTTAACATGACACACTGCATAACCACAGGGAGCCCCTCTTTTATTGCGAAAGGGATGTTGGAGATACCTACGTTTATATTTACAGTAATTTATGCTAGAGTGTGGCATCTCAGCTGTCTTTTCTACATAACATCTGAGGGTCTAAACAATTTTTTACTGTCCATGCAATTATTTAGCATGCACAAAAAATACAAGGGGATGGTGATTAAGGCTGGGGTAGCTCTAGCTGACAAATACATTACAGAGGAATTGATATTACTGCCCATTGCTTAAAGCCACTGGACACTAGGTTTGGCAGACTGATTTGACTGTGTTCTTTTGTCTTTTCCCATGGATAATTTTTATCTGCTCTTGCTTCAAAAGCTAACTCGCTTCCTTTGAAGGACAGTAAGCTTGACAGGGTTCAAACTAAGCTTCTTGAACTTAAATCCAGCATGGCTATCCCCTGACTGAATCAGCTTTAACTTGAATTGTGTGTCTCTAATATTTCACACCGTTTCAATTACCCTCCACAGTAGCTGAGGACTGTGTGAATTCTAGTGCTAAATTTAATCAAGTGCTCCTCCAAGGTGGAAGAGAACGTATCTTTGGAATTAATGGAAAGCGACAAATGAAATCAATCCCTGGGATCTTGGTTCTGTCCACTCTGCACCAGAGGACGTCCCAGAGAAAAGACCTTCAGTAGCAACTGAAGCCTGAAGACTGATAATGTGAGAACTTAAAACCGCAAGGTATGAAACCCATGAAGAATGGTACACTTCATCTAGACTGTAGAATCAACAAGAATTTAATAAGTTAATCAGATCATCACCATTTGACTGCACATAAATTTGAATTGTTTCCCCATTATGAAGTGCTTGTCTGTAAATTATTGCAGAGAAAGCCATTTTCAAATTAATGTTTGAGCTATTAGAAAATACAAAGGGCATTTTCATTAATTGGAGGCAGCTTTTCTTCCTGTCTCTTTATCATTACCTTTGTTACCCAGAATCAGTTTAGCGCTCAAATTTATTTATGTGTATGATTCAGTGGTGTTATTTGTTTAGAATTTGTCCTATACCTGGTGGAATAAACTCATTAAGTGTAAATGAATAGTTATGTAGTCATCATCTGAAATGAGTCACTGCAGTTCTCTGAAGTCATTACAGTGCCTTTGAACACAGCTGGAAAGAAAGCCTCTGTGAAGGTTACAGCTTCCCTCTCAGAGTTTAACCGCCATTAATTTTCATCCCTTCCGTGGAATGGTTTCTTGTTTATGGACAGTGAGACTCATTCTTCAACACAAGACTGGGACTCCCTGTTCTACCCGAGGATGTATCAAAGCCACTGGCAAAATGTTCCATATTTCTGCTGGTACAATACATTTGTTTCCACGGTATATAGAAGCTGGGATTCAGAAAGAAGGACATTATTTGGAAAAACAGCTGCTTTAAAATCACTAGTTTTGGAGATAAATATGAGGTACAACTTCTCCTACAGCTGACAAACTTCCTGCCACTGAAGGTCAATGGAAGAGGAGAGATTGTAGATTGCAGGACACATTGTGTAGGATCTCTATTTCAGCAAAACTGCCCACAAGGACAGGAATTCCTCATTTCAGGTTAGAATTCCTGCAAGGGAACGTACTGTATGAAATCAAGGCTAACTTGAGCATGGCCCTCTCTTTTTTGAGAAATAAATGCCTCCATAATCTGTGCCTATCTATTTGGATTCTTCATGGTATAGGTAAACTGAAATATGTTTTAATAATACTCATATCATTCTAAACACCTATTTTGATGTCCAGTATAAGAAAGACTTGTTAGGTGCTAGTGGTAGCGCAGTACCCCACAAGAGAACAGACAAAGGATTCCTGCTCACTTTTTGCTCACAACTGGAATATCTCATTGCGCCAAAGGCAAATCTGTATAAACTAGTACAACCTGTTTCAAAGTCAAAATGTATCACACTGCATTCAGCATAAGCCTTTTGAAAATCCTATTGCTTGAGAGCCATTTCACTGAGAATACTGTATGCTAGAAAAACCATAAGAAAAAATTCCTGCTAAAACTGACGGTATCTAATCATCTTGCTCACAGCTATGAACAGCTCAGTTATTTGAGTTTTTCATCTAAATAGCCTTAATGTATTTTGTAAGCATGCTGTCTATGTTTCTTCTCCCTGTTTGCTCAAAGGATGAGTTTGTTGTCATGAGACCAGAGACATCTATGAAGGGAATATCAGATGTTTATGGCATTTGTAATATTGCCCTTAGGCCAATGCATTCCAAAATACGTTGGACTCCCTCCACCTGTTTTTACAATGCTTGTGGAGCGCAGATATGGTCGCAACAGTTTTTACACGAGATCTGAACCAATGCCCACTGAACTCAGCAGGAGTTTTTCTTTCAGGTTCTGAGGATTTCAGATCATGCCTACAGTCATGGTTATTTCACTTTAGACAACTTAACAGGAATTAGTTCTAATTTCTTTTCCTCCTTTTTTTTTTTTTTCTTGGCACAGGAATATAATTAAAGACTTGGGGAGACATTTGAAATGCAACCAATGAGACATTTGATATAGCGCAAGTAAAGTTTGCTTCAATTAGGAATGCAGAATTGTGTTACACAGCACATTAAATGGCACATTAGCAGATGTAAATGCTTCCATCAAATTAAAAATGGTTAGTTCGCTTGTTAGATTATTTTTTTGTTACAGTAATTGTGTAGTTTTCTGGGTTTCAACAGCACAGACACAACTGATCCAACTTTTCTTCTCTACTTGTGGATTTCTAGAAGTGGACAGACGTAGCTTTTCTGCCAGGACATACTGGACCATTGCATGCAATACAACACATTGAAGTGGCAGAGATAGGAAAGGTTCTTTTAAATTGCACAGGTCATTCCCAGACAAAATATTTTAACATCTGAAATTCTAAGGAATTTTAGATGTATTTTGCAAACTGCTTCAAATATTACTTCTATACAGCACATTAATATTTTAAGAATTTACCATCTCCTGGAAGTAAGAAAATGAAAAGTAGAGCAGTTGAAAAAGTATTTACAGGAGAAAGGCAGCAATGCAAAATGGATAACCTCAACTTGGTTGAAAAATGTTGAGTTATTCCCCAAAAGGTTTTTTGGGGGAAAACATTCCTGTAGAAAGGCAAATCCCTGGTGCAGGAGAGCAAAGTAGGAGCCCGGAAAACAATGCACCAGGTACTGCTGGAGCAGGATGGGCTTGTTGCTCTGCCTCCATCTGCAGCAGACTACCTCGTGGCAAAGGGCAGGAGATTTGTTTGTAGCAAAGCTGCACCTCAGGCAAACTGACCTCCCAGAGCCCTTTTGGCCTCCACCAATGTCACTGGGAGAGTATGGGAGCACAAAACATAAGACGCCACTGAGTTATACTGGTCTGTTCTCTGCACCATAATCGCACCCAGGACACATTTCCCAACTTCTCACCCCAGCTTCCCTATTGAACCTCAGTCAAAGTATTTGAACTTTACTTTCCACGGGGTGGAAGCTCAAAACCTGCCAATATGTCAGGTGATAACATTGCACCATGAGCCGTCTGAGTTGATTAGCTAGAATTCTTTGGCCTCTGAAGGGCAAAGAGAGGATCCTCTTTCTGATCTGGTCCTGGCAAAACTTCCCTTGTTCTTGGAGGTGCAATTAACTGCTGCAATTACTCAGAGGCCTCAGCTGAGATCACGGGCTGTGGCAAAACACTGTGTATCGGGGTCTCCAGGGTGCTTGTAGGCCTTGGTGACACCACTGGTGTCACTAGTGCATCTCCTACAACAGTGAAGCTCCTTGCCCCCAGGCCAGGCCCACCTGGGGAAATCTCTCAGGTATCTCAGCACTGAGATGTGCAGACATAAAAGCCAAGGCACAGCTCTCTGAAGCCACTGAGATGGGTCAGACACATAAGCCCTCTCTTTTGAATGGGGTGAGTTGGACCGTTACATGGTTCATGGCGGCCAGGACACCAGGTGACACTCAGTACATCACTGGGAGACACCGAGGAGGCAACCTTTCTGCCAACCCTGTCCCCGTGAAATGTTGATGCTGTCTTGTACACCTGACTAAGATGCCTGAGACAGAGACTTGCAGCCCAGAGCCATCTCCTGCCACTTGACCTCTGCCACAAAACAGTGCATCTCTGATGTTACGAAGGATAAGTGGGACTGAGTGAGGCTCCTGCTTGCTTGCTGTTTCTCCAGCCCTTCTGCTCTTGCATGGCCACCCATACTGTAGCCAGCCTCAAGGGGAGCCAGAGACAGGGCCATCCCAGCAGTCTGTGGGAAACAGTCACGATTCTCCTCAGTGTTTCTGTTTATTTTGCCTTCACAGTCCTCCGAGGTTCCTCACACGGCCGTGAAACGCTGTAATATTTTCTTTCTGAGTTATTCACTCATCCAGCTTTGAACGAACTCACTGCACGAAGCATCTCAGTAATATTCTCCCATTTTCTGGCAACTTTTATGTTCATTTGCCTTGTAGCTAAGTCACTAAGAAATGAGAATTGAAGAGTAAACTCATCCTTTCAGAAGGACCATGAGAGTTTTCATTTCCTGATTTGAAGACTTCTGATCTTAAGCAGAGGAAAAACCCCAGCAAAACCATACCTTTGCTCATACATCTCATTCATCTCAGTGTGCGAAATTAGATCGTTACAAGCTGCAGCAGCTTAATCAAGCAGCCTTTGAAACACAAAGGCCTCTGACTCAAATGGAGTTAACGGAGGCTTTTTTTTTTTTTACCACTGTTCCCATAATGTTTAATGTCATTCACATTTCCACAGAGTGCTTGCTGATGATTATGAGCAATGAAGCTTTGGATCCAGTTATACCTGTGCTTCCATCTGTTGTTGCAGAAACCAATTCTATCATCGTTACTTTCTTGTTAATGACCTACTTCTTGAACTCATTTAAGATACCTGTTCCCCTGCGCTCTTCTTCATCAGTGGTGTCAGTGGAACAGTTGCTTTTATATTCAAATGTCCTGAGCACAAAAATTGCTGGTTGAATTATGTCTGTCCTGGGTCTTGAGCTGGAGAGGAGAACGCACATTCATTTTTCTACAGCTTGTAACGAATTGATTCTGCAGTTGTTGGGGCATATCATCTGACAGCAACTCCTGGTTTGGGAGGATGTTTTTATATCCACTAGCGTGTCATTAATGACGAACTTACTTATCTGTGGATATCTAGGAAAGGATCCTGCATTCAGCCAGTTCTTGCTTCACTTGCACGTTCCCAGTGAAAATTTAATTTGTTCCAACAAATGCAACACCCATCGGGAGACTGTTTAATGGTATCTTTCTCCGTTTTCATGGATTTTACAAACTGCGGTTGAGGACAATTCAAGAAGATGCTTCCTCCTCTCCTACAGTTTGAAGGTTATTTTTAGGTTACTTTGGACATTTTCATGTGAGCTGTAGTGATGCTTCACGTTACCCTATTGCCCAGAGCACCACTGCATGACATTTGAAACTCAGAAGCTTGTCTTTACCCATCACCAGCAAAACTCATGACCCCATCCTCTCTGAAAGTACAATTCTTTCTCTTCTTTTCCCCCAACACTCTGGCTAAATTACTGATCTCTGTATTTTTAACCTTTTTTACTCAGCCTCAGGGTTTGTCCCCCCTACCCTCTCTTTTCTCCTTTGTGCACAGCAGCTGAGCTTTTTTACCTTCTCCCCTCGGTGCTGCATGGCTAGAAGACAGGTCCCCTGTTACATACCCTCACCCCTCTGCCTGGAGCATGTTTCCAAAAGCGACAGAGCAGAGCCTAGAGCCAGGCAGGCGCAGGAATCACAGCAAACATAAATCTGCAGTAGGCTCTGATGGAGAAGGTGACTTGTTAACATTCCTAGTTGGTCAAAAGGGCCCATCTAAGTGTTAGGCAACTCCCTCCCCTATGGTAGATGAACGTGGCGTGGTCGAACACAGATCTTACTGCCCATCATTGCTTCTGCTTGGTGCTGAGCACTGCAGTTCCGGGATCACCACTCTCCATCACATCATATCACATGATTAAAGATGTAGAAAGTGGGCAGGCATAGGAAGGAAGATTGTCAGCGCTCACCAACCCCTTCAAACTGANTTAATCTATTTCTACCAAAGCAGAAGGGCAATACAATGAGAGAAGAGAGCTGGTGACCTGTTTTACATGGTAAGGGGACTACTGTTATATCCCAATTTACTTTTTGGACATGGTGATTTGCAGTGCATGAGAAGACAGGAGCTGTCAATACTTTAACATCTGATGGGGAAACTGGAGTGAGCTTTGCTGACTGGAATACCGTAATTGGGTAGCTGAAGGCATTTCTCCTCTCCAGGCAATAATGACAGGAGCATTTTATGTGATCTCTCCTCTCTTTGCTTCCTTCAAAGCAAAGAAGATGGTTGAAAGAAATATGTATATGTGACAGATTATAGTAATTTGGCTGAGGCTTGTAATCAGTTTATATACGCAGTGATACGCTAGGTGCAGTTGGGTGGAAGTGGTGGTAACAATGAAGTTTTTTATGGACATTTGGTTAAACGTTTTGAAATAATAAAATGAAAAAAGCTATTAATGACTCATTCATTTAGTACTGTCATTGTACACAAAGTAACGGCTATTACTTCAGTGTTTTTATTTTTGCATTTGAAAGCAGATTTTCCATAACAAAGCTGGAATCAGTCCAAGTCAGATCATACATACAGTTAAAAAGCTACATAAAAAAAGGCAGAGATAAGACTTTTCATTACAGATGTGCAAAATAAAGTCCTAAGGAAAAATGAAAAAAATAATTTGATGTCTCTTCCGACCACCTTAATCCCCTTGTGGAGATTGTGCTTGTTTGACCTGATCTAACTAGGTTTAGCTCACTTTGTTGTTCCTGGAATGTATTACTCCAAATGCTAATATCAGTAAATTCACTTTATTGATACAACCTGCACCACGGTGACAAGAATACCCAGCTCTTGCATCCTGCAGGTCATTTTTCTGTTCCTTATCCTTCTAGGTAGGCCTATTGTTTTCTGCTTTATTATTGTACACTTGGACTTCACAAATAGTTTGAGAAAAGTGACAAAAAAGGGTTCATTGGAATTTCAGTATTAAGCCAATAAACACTGAATATGCGATGACTTTTTTCATTGTGCACAGCAGTGCTATTGTTTCAAAGAAGCTATAGTAAACACAAATGAAAAGTGTCTTTAATCTCAGCTAGTCCTGTTCTTGTAAGCCTTATCATTTCCTGTTCCAAAGAAGAGTTGAATATGTTTTTTCTACATTTCTTAGTGCCCGAATGATCTGGTAATAGCCTAGCAGCCAAGGTTCCCATTCCCTGGGTGGGAGCCATGGCTGCCCAGCCCGTCTGCAGAGCATCAAGGCTGTGCTTTCTTTCCTAGTGGCCATCTTTTTCAAACACAGTTTGGGCAGCCTGTAAAACCCTTCTGCTCTTGCGGTGTGTGGGGCTGGGGCCTTTCTTGAAAAGACTCCCTGAGATGGTCTTGTCTGCCTCAAGTCACTTGCTGGATCAGCAAAAAGTGGTCCACTGGCTGCTCCAGAAACAAAGACTTGATGGTAGGAGGTAAATCTGAACCTCTGGCATAGCCCTGGTGCTGCTCTGGCACATCAGGTTGGACACGAGGACACGTGTGGGGTGCAGGGTGCTCCAGCCTAGCTCTGAACTGTCTAGCTCAGCAAAGAAAGCTAAAAAACCAAAACTGGTTGGATTGGGGTTTGGCCAGATAGTTTGTCCATATGATTCCCAGGGAGCTAAATTGCTTCAAGAAACTGGGTGGAAACCTTCAGATTTTGGACAGGATAAGCATGCTGAATTGAATCAAAGGAGCAACTAGCACAGACAGATATTGGCATCCATGAGATTGCAGAAATACCCCTTTTTCATCTTTGTTACTTTTCCAAGGAGAAAAATTCATATCTGCAATGATTCTGTACCTTCGGGCTTCAAAACTAAGCTATTGAGAGAAAAAGAGTGCGTGGAGAAACAGAGAGACTCAACTCTGGATTTATATTACTTTTGATTATGAAATGGCACGGTAAGTATTAGACTCCTGCACCTTTGAAGTACCAAAAACAGAGTTTTTGGAAGCTTTTTCTGGGCAGGAGTTGAAGATGTTTTAAAAACCTGGCCTTATACAGTTTCCCCATACTGGTATACAGGGTTTGAAAGACTTTGCTCAAACTATTGACCATCTTCATAATGCTAATGACTATTAAAAAGACCAAACAGCTGCATTTATTATATTTGGTCAGGTTGTAAATATGTACATCCAAGAAGGATGACAGGCAATTTAGTAAATTAATGGTGATCGGGTTTAATTTTGCAGTGTTTACATTTTTTCAGTTCATCATAATGAGTACAGCATAATTCCCTGTGGAAGTTACCAATCTCTTATACTCCATTTCTTTACCCGTTCTTAGTTGTAGACATTTAGTGAAAATAGTAATAATAAAAACCCCAGCAATATTCTTCACCACCTCAGTGAACACAAAAATTAATAATCTCAGAAAGTCTATATTCAACCTGATACAGCGAGCAATGCAAATATGGTACAAAGTCTATCTTTACATTTATTTGCAAATGTGTATAGATATGCTTCATATAAATTAATCCTCTATTTCATTATAAGGAAGGAATTATGTCTGTGGTCAAAAGGGTGGGGTACAGTTAATCTGATTTAGCACAGCATGTGAAAAATTAATTGAAAGTCAGAACTCCATAGTGTTTATTATAAAGTAATTTCACACCAGCTCAGGATTAGCATGGTAACAGGTGACAATAGGTCATTACTATGTTAATTGAAAGACAGCATGCTTTTGTAAAAAAAAAAAAAAAAAAAAAAAAGAAAAAAGGGATGGAGACAAAATTAAATGAAAAGGAAAAAAATATTAAAATGCAGTATTTTATCTGTAGTTCTGTGGGACACGTCCTAGAGAGAAGATATCTTCTGAAAAGAACTCGTTGGCTGTTTGGTGATAACCTTGCATTGTTCACCGTGCTGTGAAGCGTGGCAGATGTTTGTGGGTGTCCTCTCCCCAGCACGAGTTAAGCTGGCTGCCTCTCTTTCCACAAGAGCAAGCAGCATCTCCAAAACAGTTGCCTGGCATTTTTGGCTTGCTGACACTGCTCACTGGCCCAGGCACGTGGAGGCAAAGGTAGGCACAAGGGAAGCAGAGCTCATGTATTTACCTGGCTTGCCCAAAGGCAATGTGGGCCCAAACAAAGCCACTGGGAGCCATGAGATTTTGCAGCAGCGTTTAACAGAAGAGAAAAGTCTGGTTTTGTTCCCTCACAAGAGGATTAATAAAATAAAAAGACTTTCAAACCACCAATGGAAAATAGCCTGTCACTTCGATAGCACGCTGAAGCATGAAGCTGGGGCAAGCTCATCCTTCCACTTGAGCTGCAATGCCATTATCCTGGCTCTGAATGGGGACGGGTGCCACAGTGCTCGGCTGCTCTCCTATTGTGCGGCTTGACAGACGCCGATGTGTAGGCATTTCCCATTATATGCTGCAACCTGAGTAAGCAGTCCTAAGCCGCCAGCTTCAGCCCATCAAAAGAAATCGGGAAACTATTTTTCCCATTTTATTTGCATAATAGCGAAAGGTGTTATATCAGTTTTGGGGGTAGAAGATCATTCTACAGGTCCTCCAGTTGACAGAATACAAAAGGCACAATATGCACTTGTATGTAGGTGAGCAAGATGGGAAGAACTCTGTATTAACGACAGTCACCACAAAAGGACCTTTGCTAATAGCATGTTATAATTTAAACAAGAATCCTTTCTGAAACCAAAATAATATGCCTGTGTAATGAAGCTAGCTGCCTTGCTCAAAGTAAATGGAAATTCAGAGACACAGCTGAGACTTGAAAATGGGAAACTCTGATTTTATTTCCTGGAAGAAGAATTTAACCTCTTCGGATACCCTCATGCCGCCTAATATATGAGCTGATGAGGAATGTGACCTTTCTGCTCACCCTGCTTCAGAAAAGTTTGCAGTCCAGCATGACACAATCTGTTGTAATATGTTAATTTCGATGCAGTTCTGCCACAAATACTAAGGATGATCTCTGAGACCTTTACATCCCGGAATAGAATCCTTCCAGACTTTGCTCTCATCTCAAAACATCCCAATTAAGGTGCCTACTTATCTAATAAAGGTCAAAAGAAAGGAAAGCATGAATGTTCTTTGATTACTTACTACAAAGGAAAGAGCTCAGAGACAAGGCGGTGCCATTGCATTCAGTGCACGGTACAGTGCGATGTGGTCGGCTGAGATTGACAGCAAAAGAGAAAAGCTGGTCCTGAACAGATCACAGACCATCATCTGCAAACCTAAACTACTGCAGAGCTAAGGTAATAACGCAATACAAGTACCCCTGCGGGCAGATGGGATAGGAACCTGCTCACCAGGCATACAATACAATGTAATAGAAATATTTGCACATCCCTAGCAGGAATATCTCTCAGGATACGTAGGGCAAGACACGGCCTCAGGTCTGACTATGGCAGGAGGCATGATTTTCCTGATGATAAGGCAGAGTAGTGAAGTGGAAGAGTAAATGATTAGGTTCACCTCTACAAATACGACTTTTAAAAAAGTATATTAGGGCTGGTGGTTTATTTTGTGACCATGATACAATTACTGCTCAATAGCAGCAGCCAAGCTTATTTTTAATGGTTGTCATGCCTTTGCAGCTCAGTTACGGTAAGTCGAAATCCTGAGTAGCCCACTCAGGCATTTGCAACATGCACCTCTGCTCTGAAGCTATTCCTCCGCTGCAGCCAGCTCCAGTTGTAAGGACCTGCCTCAGTCCAGCTGAATCATAAGCAATCGTGCTGCACCCTGCTCGCCCCAGCTCAGCGCCCCGAGGTCGAGTCACTGAGCCACCCGCTGCATGGGTCTTCCCCTGGGGACTGCCAAAAAGGCATAACTGGCACGTCCCCTCCCCTTCGGCTTGCTGTGATGAGGATCTGCTTTCTGGCCAATGCGCAGACAACGTGCAATTGCTATAGGCAAGAGTGGAGCCGAGGGACTTTGAGATGACATTGGCACTGCTGCTGCTTCAAAGTGCCGCTGATTCCCTTTCCGACATGTTCTCCTTTTTGCTCTCCATTTAGTTAAAAGAAAAAAAGAAAAAAGAATAAAACACCCAAACTCTCAAGCGAGAAAGACGGAGTGGCAGGAAGAGCATGTTATAAATGTGCTGGCAAAACTGATGGGACAAAATAGGGAAAACCTGCATATGAAGCTGCAGCAAATGTAATCTCAAAATGTTTCCAAAAGTAATTTTTCCCTATTCATTTGTCCTCGGCCGTCTCTGCTGTTTACTCTGCTGTTCTGTGATCTTTAGCAATAACAGTTCAATTTAAACTCTGTACAAAAAGGACTCTGTCTTCTCACCTTTCTGTACAGCTCAAGGATAGCTTACGCAGCCTGTGTTATGACTTTGCCCTTTCTAGATGAGGAATATGTTGATTTGGTTTCAGCTCATTAACTCTCTAGGGAATCTCTTCCAGCTTAGCTGTCTGGGAGGCTGGAATCACCCATACTTCAGGATCAGGGCTTTTCTTCCTCTTAGCATTTCTGAAAGGGTGTCCCAAAAGACGCAGATGTCACAAGGAAACCCAAAGAGCTGCAGGGTTTACTTCATGGGAAATGAGCATCCTCTCTTAGGATAATTAAATTTTGTGTGTTGCATTTGGTGTTCTGGGATTCATAAAGGTTATCAGACAAGCATTTATAATAAAAGTTCTTCCTGTTTTCCCTAGCATGCATGGGGAAGATGGGAGTGTTATCAGTCTGACATTTCTGTCAGAACTGGTATTTGAACCACTGGATGATTCTGACAAATGCCACTGCTGTCATCCGCTGCTCAGTTTTAATTATATCTGACTGAGGCTTTCAATGGCAGCAAGCAGAAAACTTAATTAGTTGGTTTAAAGGCTGATCTTCAGAGTTTGAAGAATCCAAACAGCTTTGCAGCATTTCTTCATGGAGGCTGCCATTTTCAGTCTGATGATGCACCTCAGAAGAATTAATGGTCCCACTCATAGGAAGGAAAACCAGAGACTTACAGGAATATACATCAACGAAACTCACCATTTTTGTGCATGATATGTCAGCAAGGCAACCTTGTGTCTAAGAAACTGCTGCGCTGGCTCACAGGTGGGTCTCAGACAAATGGTAGCAGAATGCAGCCGAAAGATTGGGTGCTCATGGGAATGTACAGCAAATGAACATCTGTTACCTTAAACAGAATGTATACATTTATTCTGCAGTGGACTGCAAGCACTGCACTATTTGGAAAGACTGAAAGGCTGGCATTTTCTCGCACACCAATGCACTGTTCAAACAAGCTGCTTAAAAGAAGATTGTATTAACAATTTATACCACCTCTGTGTTTGCTTTCAGAGTGTTAATATGATTATATTTCTACACTGTATCCTGGAAAAAACAAGCATTAGTAAGATGCAATGTCATACTCTTAATATGATGCAATTAGAAGTTAATATTACATTCACATACTGGCTGTAGGTTGCTTGGTGTGTGTGGGGGGGCGGGTGGGAACCAACTGAAAATATCTTGGTTTGTTCCAGAAACCCCAGGGTGGTAGGTTTGGGCACTTAATCATACCACCCTCATGGAGATGTGAATGGGCAGAAGATGGACTTTGTTTTTTGGTGAGGTCACATGCTCTGGAACGGTGCTGCTGGTGTCCTTTAGGATACTGCTGAATTTCATCATCTGAAAGGAATGGGCTGAATTTCATACAGAAAATGTGCCAAGAGCTCTGTGTCTATGAGCTGCAGTCAGGAGCCAAAGCACTTGATGACTTATACCGCCCGCAAGACTGATCTGCTCTCATTGGCTTCCCCTGCACATGCAAGATTTGTGCTTGTAATTTATCATTGATCACAGAATTGCTGAGGCTGGAAGGCACCTCTGGAGATCACCTCGTCCAACGCCCTGCTCAAAGTGGGGTCAGCTAGAGCAGGCTGCTCAGGGATGGGTTCAGTCAGGTTTTGAATACCTGCAAGGTTGGAGACTCCCCAGCCTCTCTGGGCAACCTGTGCCAGTGTTTGACCACCCACATAATAAAAAGTTTGGGTGTTTTTTTGGTTTAAACAGATTTTCCTGTATTTCAATTTTTGGTCACTGCCTGTTATTCTGTTGCTGGGTCCCATTGAGAGGGGTCTGGCTNTGCTGCGCTGGCTCACAGGTGGGTCTCAGACAAATGGTAGCAGAATGCAGCCGAAAGATTGGGTGCTCATGGGAATGTACAGCAAATGAACATCTGTTACCTTAAACAGAATGTATACATTTATTCTGCAGTGGACTGCAAGCACTGCACTATTTGGAAAGACTGAAAGGCTGGCATTTTCTCGCACACCAATGCACTGTTCAAACAAGCTGCTTAAAAGAAGATTGTATTAACAATTTATACCACCTCTGTGTTTGCTTTCAGAGTGTTAATATGATTATATTTCTACACTGTATCCTGGAAAAAACAAGCATTAGTAAGATGCAATGTCATACTCTTAATATGATGCAATTAGAAGTTAATATTACATTCACATACTGGCTGTAGNGGAAGGCACCTCTGGAGATCACCTCGTCCAACACCCTGCTCAAAGTGGGGTCAGCTAGAGCAGGCTGCTCAGGGATGGGTTCAGTCAGGTTTTGAATACCTGCAAGGTTGGAGACTCCCCAGCCTCTCTGGGCAACCTGTGCCAGTGTTTGACCACCCACATAATAAAAAGTTTGGGTGTTTTTTTGGTTTAAACAGATTTTCCTGTATTTCAATTTTTGGTCACTGCCTGTTATTCTGTTGCTGGGTCCCATTGAGAGGGGTCTGGCTAATCTTCTTTACTCCCCCCAGCAGATATTTATACACATTGATTAGATGCCCCTGAGCCTTCCCTTCCCAGGCTGAATTGTCACAGCTGTCTCAGCTTCTCCTCTTATGACAGGCGCTCCAGTCCCTTAACCATGTTTGTGACCCTTCACTAGACCCAGTCCAGTATGTCCATGTCTGTCTTGTGTGGGGGAGCCCAGGACTAGACATGGCACTCTCCACTGATGTGGTCAGGGCACATTGCTGGCTCGTTTCAACTTGGTGTCCACCAGGAAACCCAGGTGCTTTTCAGCAAATCTGTGTTCCAGCCTGTTGGCCCAGAGCGCATACTGGTGCATGGGGTTATTCCTTCCCAGGTGCAGGGCTTGGCATTTCCCTTTGATGACCTTCAGGAGATGCCTGTTGGCCCGTTTCTCCAGCCTGTCCAGGTCCCTCTGAATGGCAGCACAACCAGCTGGTGTGTTAACCACTCTTCCCAGTTTTGTATCATTTCAAACTTGCTGAGGGTGCACTCTGCCACATTGGCCAGGTCATGAATGAAGAGGTTAAACAGAAGATGGGGGGGGAAACTGACTAAGGAAATTATATGGCTCCTATCACTATTTTCAGAAAGTCACAAATCTAGTTGAGCTCTCCTTGACTGGATGTTGACTATGCTGCTCTGTTCAGTTCCAATCCACTGGACCTATACAGGTCCATGCACTCATGTAGGGGCACAAAAAGTATGCAGCCAACTTCACTGGTCTTCCTCTGCAAGCAGAGGGGACCTTTTGTCCATCTCTCTGCTGGGCTAATGAAAAGATCCTCCTGCTGTGAGGGCAGCCTCTTCTCTCCTCTTTCCTGGATTATTGTGTCCTTGATGACTAACCCATCAAGGTGATTATAAATAAATACAGTAACATCCCTCCCCATATTGTACAGGGGTTTGATTAAAGAAGCTCATTTTGCCTTGGATAGTATTTTTACCAATGGCCATAAAGGCAGTGTATTTATAGAATATGTGATAGGTTTTTGTTTATCGTTGACATTTTATCTCTTAACATTTTCTAGACCATATACAATAAGCAAGCTCACATTTTTACTTTCCATTAGTGGTTGAAAAGTCAGATTACACTACTTTTAAGTTTTTTCCTTGAGTATATTTAAGAGGGTAACAATATTCTGTAGTTGTCTAAGCATGTGTTTAGATCCACATAGCAGGCAAATGTTTTGTCAGAAGCAAGCGGTTTGCACAGCCTGAGGGAGCGACACCCCAAAACCTATCAGGTCCCAGAGTGTTAGGTCTGAACTGAAACATATTCATCAATCTGTTGCTGTGCCTATCAAAGTCCACAACATTAACCAGGCGCAGAATATCCTATATGAATTAACAGTCTCCTCAGTGCAAGCGTCATAGTGTGCTGTCATGTTCCCCAACATTTTGCTATCACCAAAAGCATTTTCTCACCAGCAGAAAACTGTACTGCAGTTGTAGTAGGTCCCACTGTGGCATGGTGATGAGCTGATGGGGTTGTGAGCCTATGTGGGGGGTTGTGAGTCTATGCTACCATTATGCTCATAATGACAGCAGTGCTGCTTCTGTACAGGTACAACCTCCTGCAACCTGGCATTTTTATACCAAGCTGTGCAGGCCACCTTCATGGCAGAGGATATAAGAAATCATCTTCTTCATGCGTAAGTACTGGAATTACTGCTTCCCTCCTCCAGTTGCAAGACACCGCACCATGTTTATTCTTCAGCATCACTGTGAGGGAGAGAGACCATCACAGCATCCACTGTCCCTCCACATCCATGTATCTCCTTCTTACTCCTCATGCCCGGACCTTAGCAGTTCAAGAAAGTCTCTCTGCATGCTGTCACACATCAAAAGCTCTTAGGCCATGTTCATTAAGGAGTTTCGTGTTTCAGTTCTGTTTCACTGCCAGGTTCACAACTGAACAGCTCTGTGCTGTGGCATCGTGCTGAAGGAGAGGATGTGGGTGGAGCGCAGCCCTGCAGAAAGGCATCTGGGGGTGCTGGTCGACAGCAGCTTCAATAGGAGTCAGCAGTGTGCCCTGGCAGCCAAGAGGGCAAATCGCATCCTGGGTTGCATCAAACACCCAGTCAGTCAAAAGAAGGGATCATCCCACTGTATTCAGCTTTGGTGTGGCCTCACCTGGAGTACTGTGTGCAGTTCTGGGCACCACAATTTAAGAAGGAAGTGAAGGTCCTTGAACGTGTCCAGAGGAGGGCAACAAAGCTGGTGAAAGGGCTGGAAAGAATGTCCTGTGAGGAGCGGCTGAGGACTCTGGGCTTGTCTAGTTTGGAAAAAAGGAGGCTGAACGGCAACCTCATTGGTCTCTACAGCTTCCTGAGGAGGGGAAGGGGAGAGGGAGGTGCTGATCTCTTCTCCCTGTATCCAGTGACAGGACACCCAACCCTTTTGCAACCTCCCAGGTTTTTTTTTCATAAAATTTTCTGAAACACCTCAAGCAGAGATGACAGGCTCCTACCAGATGATTTGGTAATGAGGACTAGAGGTCACTTTTGGCTTATTATTTAGAGCACTTAGATCTCAGTGGAGGAACAGTTAATTTCACAACTTATTTGAGCTTTTCTGCTTACCTTTATACTACTAATCCTTAGAGTCCTTGTGGGGATGCGAAGAAAACAACAAAAAATTCAAATAAGCTGTATATTCAAGCTAGGTTTTGCGGTTTTTAATGACAAGTGCAGGAAACTCATCTCACTGAATTCACAGATTGCTCTTAGACAAGATCCCCAACTCCTCAGGGCCTCACAAGCTTTGGTGGCTTTTCTCATAAACCTCCCGCAAGTCAAGCACCAGCATCTTCTCTTTCGCAAGGAAGCAGAACTGGAATTCATTGAGATTAAGCATGATAAATCCACATCCTAAGGCTTCCAGAGAAGCTGGGCAGAGAAATGGCTGCGTGGCCCAGGTGTCTTGCTGAGGTTCCCAGGATGCAATGAGTCTCCTTTCCTTCTGAACATGCTCATGTAAATGGCAGTATCTAATTTCTGCAAAAGACCCTCGTAGACTTGTCCCTTTGCTTGATGATGGCTGCAGCATTTGCCAGTGCAGAGTCAGCATTTTGGCTGAGCTGTCATTCTCCATCATCCGGCTAACACAGTTATTTCTGTATTATAGACCCATGTTATGGTTTGAGGAACCTACAACAATTTGTTCTCATTTAGACAATTATTCTATCACCCGACGACCCCTCCCCACCCGGGAAAGCGGAAAAACAAAGAAACCTGAGGATTGAAATATAAAAAGACTAAATAATTAACATCAATAATACTAAAGAAACAATACTGATCCTGAGACCAATATAAAATATATGAGGATTATACTCAGCCAATTATATCAGTAGGAAGCTGTGCACTCCCAGCAGTAGACAGCAAATGTCGGACACTGTGAGCGCTACGGCTTCGGGAGGAAGGGAAGGCCTTGGGGGTCCATCACCAGGGCTAGAAGTTGTCCGGATCACAGCCATCAAGGGCGAGAGAGAACTTCTCAGCAAACTTTCTAATGATATTGAATGTGATGTTCATAGTATGAAATAATCCTGTAGGCCAGCTTGGGTCAAGTGCCCGGGTCTCGCTCCTCCTCATCCCCGCACTTGGATGACTTGAAAACACTGCGACCTTGAAACCCACATACCATAGCTGGCTATAAAGTAAGTATTTTCACAAATTCAGACACTAGAGTCTTCTAAAAGTGCAGTTTCCCAAGCATTAGAACAGAAACTAGCCCTGTGTTGCTCAAACCAGGACAACCCATTATTTGACACTGAAGATACCTGGTTAATATATTAGCTAAAGGGATGCTGAGAATAGTCCACTGCCTTTAGCAGGGAATATTGGATGCTTTTGTCTTTGAAAAGTCCCACTGGTCTTTCCTTTGTGAATGACTGTAAATTGCTCACTGGAACTAAAATGCCACTTTTTGTCCAATTCTTTCTTGATTTTACCCAGGAGGTACATAGCAGTGGTTGATAAAATTGCTTGTGTTGCTCTCTGTCTAAAAGAGACACGTGACTCTCAGCATGTACATTCAGGAGTCTCCAAAAACAGGGAAAAAAAAGTTTTTCATACCCAGTTACCTGCTGCCCATCCCTTTTTTGAAAGGTATTAACATACTTTAAGACATACTTTTTTCATGCAGCTAAAGCTATGTAAAAGTTTGAGGCTCAGTCTGAATTAGGTAGACAAGTGTCCCCCACAGGACATCTTTCCTAAACAGGGAAATCACCTGCCTTTTGGAGGTGTCTCCTCTCTATTCCTGGAGATAATTTCAACTCTTAACCTAGATGACTAATTTAACTAGTATCCCAGCCTTGAGGTTATTATAGTTAGGTGAGGTAGTGCCCACTGAAACCTGCAAAAGTTTTCAATAATTTTCTCCTTTTAGGCAAATCCTTCTTTTAATTTTGGAGGACAGGCAAATCCTGAGGAGGAGCATCTTGGTGTTGGAGAATCCAGAGATGATGACAGTGCTAAAAAAGTAGCTAGATAAAAGTAAAGGAGAATAACTGTGATTTCCTTCAGAAATTTTATCCCCTTCTCAAAGCTGTCCAAGGCTCCCAGTAAACATCCACTTGTTTGGGAGCGGAAGCCACTTTGGATCCATTTCCATTCCTCAGTTAATAGGAGTGCAAAACCTAGAGTGGACATTATTCCTTTTCACACCAGCAAAAATGGTGGGGTATTCAACCTTGCACTGAAAACTGAGATCAGATAAAATGAGAGATATTCTGTAAATATAAACCCTTTAAAATAAAATGATACAGATGACATAAAAGTATAAAAATTGTTACCGACATGAATAATTCACTAACTATTGCATGGTATAAGTCACCAACTAATGTGTATTACGTGCCATTTAATAGTGGATGTATCTGAAGAAATATGGAAATTGGAATACTTTAATAACTTTCTATATGAAAGATGATGAGACTGCCTAAATGATTAAGAGGAAGATATGTTATAATGAACTAAAGCCACTCGAGTGTAAGGTAATTTTAATTCAAATCTCCATCTGCTTATGTATAATTAAGACTCATTTAACAAGTTAATGCCTAACAGAGAGAACTGATAAGTTTGGTATTAAAGGGCTTAAGAGAAGTAAATTAAACTGTCGAGTTTGAGGAGCTTTCATTTGAATTCCCTGTACCTGAACCAAAATACAACCTTTCAGAGGCATTTCTTTACCCTGACCATACAGCCAGGTGCCAAACTTGGGGAGAAAAAGGAGGTGAGAAAACAGACTATCCTTTTTATATTTTAATTTTTGATATCATGTCAACTCAGGAATTTGACAGCATCTTTGCTGACATGAATATTTATACTGTTCAACCTGCTCACTATATAGTGTCTATACACCATTAAGAAGACACTTTGCATGCCATCAAAAATATTTATGCATTGCAGAGATTGCCAGTGGGGTTAAATAACCTATGAAAATAAGAGGGTTGCCTTTGAAGTGCAAAAAAAAGTAATATTTTGATCTGTGGTAAATTTTATGTGATATTCACCCGCTCAACTTTCTATTTCATTCTTTCTTCAAATATGTTTCCTGCAAGGTCCAGTAGTCAAAACAGTGACTTCAACCTTTTCATCTTTCATCATGCAATTTTAATTTTCTTCTTTTGGCTTCTTATCCACTGTCAAGATGAGAGTTTCCCATATTCACTTCATACTTAAAATTCTCTGTGCTCTCGATTTTTTGTCACTGAAGCCAGACATAAGCTTTGATTTGCTCCTAGTGCTCAGCAATAAGTTAAACACTTTTGGGAATGTATTGGAAGAACAAATACCACAGTATGTCCAACGCTTATTGCAGTGCAGATGTTTCCAAATGAAGTAAGACAAAGAATTAAAGCTATGAGGTTTGATGACTAACATCCAATCTCAATAAATGACCAATATAAGGCGTTGTTGCAATATTTGAAGGTTACCATCTTGTTCCTAGGCCAAACTAGACTTTCCTAATCTGCTTTAGCAGAAAAATTAGGGACTGAATTGTTTAAAATTTATAAAAGAGTAGAACCAATGTCTTACTTCTCCAATTGAGCTTTGGGCATGCAGGTCCTTAAAATTTAACAGAAAGTGAAATGTTCCTTTGTGCATACATCCATAGACCAACACAGCTTACTGTCTGTAGCAAGTCTCTTCATTATTGGCAATTGCGTTAATATGCATTTTGTATGTTACTGTGTTTCTCACAAACAAGGGAACATATGTTTTAAAAGGTCTTCCTTTCCTCTAAGGCTTAAAAATGCACTCTGTACAGAGACATCACCAAAGAAATTTGCAGCACTTCAGCAGAATGAGCTTTAAGTGGGATAGGAAATGTACCAAATGAACCAAATCACCTAAAATTGACTACAGATGGAAACCTACAGTTACAGTCAGACAATGGTTTCCATTTGTGCTGATAAGCTGATCTGTGAGAAAAAAACTGCTTCTTTTAGTGAAATCCCCCCTCCAATATTTATTACCTTTCAAGTTCAGGAAAGTCTTGCTTCTACAAGAGAAGGAAAGAGAAAGAGAGAGAGACAGACAGACAGAGAGAGACAGACAGAAAGGAAAGAAAGAAAAAGAAAGAAAGAAAGAAAAAGAAAGAAAGAAAGAAAGAAAGAAAGAAAGAAAGAAAAGAAAAGAAAAGAAAAGAAAAGAAAAAAGAGAAGATCAGGTTTGTGACCACCTGAGGAACCTGAACATACAGAAGTCCATGGGACCTGAGGAGGTGCATCCCAGAGTCTTGAGGAAACTGCCTGATAGACTTGCCAAGCCACTCTCCGTGATATTTGAAAAGTGAAGTCCACGGTGACTGGAAAAAAGGAAACAATGCACTCATTTTTTAAAAAGGGTAGAGAGGAGGACCCTGGGAAACTAACAACCTGTCAGCCTCACCTCTGTGCCTGGGAAGATCATGGAACAGATCCTCCTAGAAGCTAGGCTAAGGCACATGGAGGACAGGGAGGTGATTCCAGACAGCCAGCATGGCTTCACCAAGGGCAAGTCCTGCCTGACCAAACTAGTGGCCTTCTATGATGGAGCGACTGCATCAGTGGACACGGGAAGAGCTACGGATGTCATCTGTATGGACTTCTGTAAGGCCTTTGACACAGTCCCCCACAACATCCTTCTCTCTAAATTGGAGAGAGATGCATTTGATGGGTGGACTGTTTGGTCAATAAGGAATTGCTTGGATGGTCGCATCAACAGTGGTCAACAGCTCAATGTCCAGATGGAGATCGGTGACAAGTGATGTCCCTCAGGGGTCCATATCGGGACTAGTACTGTTCAGTGTCTTCGTCAATGACACAGACAGTGGGATCAAGTACACCCTCAGCAATTTTGCGAATGACACTAAGCTGAGTGGTGCAGTTGATGGACCTGAGGGAAGGGATGCCATTCAGAGGGACCTGGACAGGCTCGAGAAGTGGGCCTGTGTGAACCTCATGAGGTTCAACAAGGCCAAGTGCTGGGTCCTGCACCTGGGTTGGGGCAACTCCCAGTATCAATACAGGCTGGGGAATGAAGGGATTGAGAGCAGCCCTCCTGAGGACATGGGCGTACAGGTGGATGAAAGGCTGGACATGAGCCGACATTGCGTGCTTGCAACCCAGAAGCACAGCCGTATCCTGGGCTGCATCAGAAGCATGGCCAGCAGGTTGAGGGAGGTGGTTTTGCCCCTCTACTCTGCTCTGGTGAGACCCCACGTGGAGTACTGCGTCCAGCTCTGGAGCCCCCAACATAAGAAGGACTTGGACCTGTTGGAGCAGGTCCAGAGGAGGGATGCAAAGATGATCAGAGGGATGGAGCCCCTCTCCTATGAGGACAGGCTGGAAGAGTTGGGGTTGTTGAGCCTGGAGAAGAGAAGGCTCTAGGGAGACCTTACTGCGGTCTTTCAGTACTTAAAGGGGGCCTACAGGAAAGATGGGGACAAACATTTTAGCAGGGCCTGTTGTAATAGGACAAGGGGTAACGGCTTTAAACTAAAGGAGGGAAGATTTAGACTACATAGACGGAAGAAATTTTTTACAACGAGGGTGGTGAAACACTGGGACAGGTTGCCCAAAGAGGTGGTAGATACCCCACCCCTGGAAACATTCAAGGTGAGGTTGGATGGGGCTCTGAGCAACCTGATCTAGTTGAAGATGTCCCTGCTCATTGCAGGGAAGGTTGGACTAGATGACCTTTAAAGGTCCCTTCCAACCCATACTATTCTATGATTCTATGACATTAGGACAAGATTAATGACATCTGAAAACCTGGGCAAAATCTATACACAATGCAGTTATCTGTAACTAAAAAGTGGAGCAAAGTGCTTAGCCTCACAAATGCAGCAATAGCCATCCAGGGGAAACACTCTTTAAACAAAGAAACATGCTTCAGAGCAAAGGCATTTAAAGAAAATAACCCTGCTCATGATCCCTCTGCAATATCCTTTTTCCTCCAGCAGGCATAAGCCAATCGGCCTCTCTCAGAGAGTAACACCACCAGGTTTATGACAGCTCTCTGTTTTGCTTTAGCCAAATGCCAGTTCCCATCACATTCATTTTATCCTGGCTCCTCAAGAGCATTTAATGCTCTGAAAAAGCACTAGGTCGACAAAATAGATTTAATAGAGCACTTAGCACATACAGGCTTGTGATTAGCAGCTTAAAGGTTAAAACCAAAGTAAAACAAAACCTGGAGTAATTCCAGCCTTGAGTCAGGCAGTATTTTAGCACTGAAGCCATGTCATGCACCAAGGGTGCTGTTCTGTAATTTGTACCAAGAAACAGGGGTTGGAAATGAACGTTAGTTAAATAAAAAAAAAAAAAAGGAAAAAGTCAGGCATTATGATATTAAAGAATAATTCAGTTCCCACAATTTCAGAAAGCATAATGGTAAAGTTGCTGTATCATCTCTTCTGAGATGCTTGCAACCCTCTTACAAGGCAATGCAAGCACAGACCAGATTTCAGGTCTGTCTGCTCTTGTTCAATTCAGATAGTGTTACCGACTTCTTTCTTTTGAAAAACATAATATTCTGATGCAGTACGTTTAGTTTATTGTCATGATCATATTAAAAATACAATTTTCCCTTTAAGGATACTACATTGTAGAGGGAGATCCAGGGATCCCACAGATTGTAACCTTGCTTATGGTGAGCAATGCTCCTAAATCAGCTGGCAATACAGTTGTCAAGTGACAAGGCCATAGTGCTGGCTTCATAGGAAAAATTACCTCCCACTGGTCTCAGCTGGGTACCAGGGTTGGGGGAAGGACAAGCGGGACATTAACTCCTTCCCCAGAAGTGATGTGGCCATGATAACACACCTGTGCAGCTCCTCTTCCCTGCCTTTTGCTCTTCATCTCAGAACTGCAAGCAACCCTCTTAAGCAAGATCTGGTCTTGTTCCAGTTGGAAAGCTTTTTTGTTTTTCTGTTCCTTCATATGAAAAAAAAAAATAGTTCTCACAACAGACAAATCTTTTCTCTTTAAAGATTTATGACAACATGAAATATATTTTATTTCTTCTCTTTTAACTTGCCTTGGTGCTAAAATGTTATTTTCCTCATCAAAAAATAGGACATTGGGAAAAAAAGTATATGCAGGAATAAACAGCATGTGGGATATCAGCCTTGGATTTCACTGATAAAGAACTGCTGGGTTGAGGGAGTGCAATGCCAAGTCCTGCCCTGCAGAGAAACCAGCTGAGAGCAGTGAGCAGTGAAATGCTTGCCAGCCATTCAGCCCCTCTGCATCACCACCCTGGGTGGCCTCACAGCCGTGCTCTGGGGTCGCATGTTTATTTTCCATGCTAGTAGAAATGATCAAGGCATTTCATCAGGAAAAAACACAACAATTCTTCCCCGAAAGAATGCTTAGGGAAGAAAGGAAATGTCACTTAATAACTGTAGTTATGAAGAAGGGAGAGAAAACCATGGGCTGGTGGAAAACCCCCAGACTAAGGACTGGGCAGGGACGTGCTGATTGCAGCAGGTAAAGGAGGGAGAAGGTGGCTGGGCTCTGGCAGGCATATGCTGAGCTAGAAACCATGCCACGGTGTGCCACCAGCAGTATTGCTGAATCACCTCTCAGTCTTCTCTTCGCCTCTCGCTAGATTTTGACAGAGCTCCTCAGATTTGGATGCATTTCCATTCACAGCCCATTAATATACCATCTCTATAAATATTGTTTATTTGGTTCTCTAATTATTCTGTATTACTTAACACACACATATACTCCTCATCCAGTTAGGTCTTTTCTCTAATTAGACAGCGGTTTTCCTAATTTTATTTCTCAGTGATGAAATAATATTACATTTTCTGAAGATTCAGGTTGTTCTATGAATTTGGGTGTCATAATAGTTTCAGAGGAGCTCTGAGTCATGATTTTATAATGGGAAGAAAATAGTAAGTATTGTGTCTAAGGGAAAGGCGTAACAGTAGCCATTATCTGGAGCTGATGGCAGCTGAACTCTGATTAAGAATGAGACCTGTTTTCACAGGTGTGATCACTGGAATGCAATGAGGGGAACAGCCAAATCTCTGTGCTTTGATGTCTCCAGAAGAATGTGTACCTTCTCAGATGACTTAGGTTGGTCAAAGACAATTCCCTGGCTCTACTGGAGGGACAATCTGGCAATGGCCCCTTGAAGCAGAACTGTATCACCCCCTGATCCTCTCTGGCCTTGGATTCCACACTTTTTCTAAGGTAATGGGAAACAGTGGAAGTATTCTTCATTGTGCATGAACAGCTGTTGTTTAGTGAGGATTTAGCATGATGTTTCCCTGAGTCTGGTGGGGCAAATTTTCTGATTATCAAACTGTGAACTGTCAGTGGCATAATTTTCCTAAGCACTCAGGGAGTAGCGTTCTTAATGGTATTTACATGCCTGCAGATGCAGAGAACACTGCCAATGCCTACTGGTGCCAAAAGCAGCTAGAAAACAAATGACTGATTTCCAGAACTGGATAATTTGGAAATACCATAATGTGCCTTTCTGCATCTTTAAGCATATCTTTTAAAGCCTGATGCCAAGTAACTTCAGCACCTAATCCTGCTGTCAAAAGCACTTCAATCAGTTACGAACTGCTGTGAGTCACGCGCAAGGCGAACAAAAATGGGGCTATGAGGCAAAGTCTTCAACCCCAGTGACTGCCCAGGACTAGTCATTTCAGCTGGCCATAACTCGCTGGGGCTGCCAGCAGCAGCAGCTCAGAAGATGCTCCAGTGGCAGCCGAGGTGCCTCTGCTGCAGGGAGAGATGAAGACAGACAATGCCCTACTCATCAGGCACCCAGGCAGCAAGTTGCCCTTGCTCCAGACAGCTCCCAGTTCTAAAAGACTTGGATACTTCTCAACAATAAAGTTAAACTCTTAACTCATTTAGTTGTCTTTCCTTCTCTATTTTTCCTTAACTCATCTTCTATGAAAATGTCAGTGACAGCCACTGCCTAGTTTTTCTTGCATGAGATTTGGCTTAAAGTTAGGCAGATGCTCTGTGTATGTTTTATATGTGTAGAACAAATAGCAAGCTCAGCCAGGGAAAGGATCCACAGTAGTTACCTGACAGCTTACAATACAGTAATATATCAATGAATCATTCAATCAACTAATAATAGCAGGTAAGAGAAAGCCAGAAACCCACTCACTCTTATGTGTTCTGCTAAATTAAAAGCTAATTCATACGAACCAGTCTACGGAAACGTCTCACGTGTTCTTGAAATCTCTACATGCTGTAAATATCATGCATAGTGAAATGACTCATCCTTTAAAGGCAAATGCTCAATTTAAATCAAAGAACTCTTGGCCTTTTTTTTCTTAAAGATAAGCAATAATTTATTTCTCTTTCATCTTCACAATTATCACATACTGCCCAGCTACATGACCAATGCCACTACATAACACAGGAGAATTGCCCACCTACACTTTACTTGGACAAATACAATTGCAATTTAGAGATTAAATGTACTGTACAATGTGTCTATATGATGGGATGTGGCATATGATTTATAAACAGATGCAATCTAAGATGTAAAACCTTAAAACTTGTTAAGTCAAGGACACAGTATAAAGCATTTTGTTTTGGTATTGTACTGTTACTAAAGTAGAAAAAAGTAAACTAGAGAAATAATTCCAGATCTTAACTTACAGGATATGTATTAGGTTAAGAAATTAATTGGCTTCTCCACTTTTTTTTGTTTTGCTTTTCTTTTTCTTTTTTTTTCTACAAATGAATAATACGAATATATTGCAGGATAAAGAAAGACTGTCAGATAAAGAAGGTACCGTTATATGAAAAACAAATGAAAAATTACCAGGTAATTTTGCTTACAAAAAAGATCAAACTATAAACAGTCACAAAATATATAAAAATGCCACATTGAACGAGGCAATCGTACTCTACCTAAACTGGTAGTATACTCTGAAAGAAGTTGTGTTCATACAGTAGTAACTGATAAAAAGGCATTGTGCACTCTTGTGCCATCTGGAGATTTAGCACCGTGTGTCATCAGTTCTTGGATTGTCATCCAGTTGTCCAAGATTTTCTTGTTTCTCTTTTTCATCATCTTTTTGTGACTCAGTTCAATAATGTTAATTTCCTTTTTGCCCTCGCTGCCACTCTGTGGACTTTCCTTAAGACACTCCAGCCTGCTCCTCATCATGAACTCCCGCCGCCTCCTCTGCTCCTTAGCTCGCACCAAATGCTGCTTCCGCTCTTCTTTGCTCCAGTAGCGACCCATCTTCATCTCACTCATCGTATCATCATCTGTCGTCATTCCACTGCGCTCCTCTTTAATTTTTAAGGCACGTTCCCTCAGGATTCTGTCTCGAACTGGTCTCTTTGTGATGTACCTTGTCCCATCACTCCTTATTTTCACTTTCCATTCCATCTTGGGCTCTGCACACTTCTGTGAGTCTTTGCACATGCTCACCAGGCTGAGCTGGCTTTGGGCGTACTCCACAGCAGACTTCTGCTGGATCAGTTGCATATAACTTTGATAATGCTTTGCATGAGCAGGTATGTTCCCGTACCTGTAAGAAGAGCTGTGATATGGAGACAGGTAGGGAATGTGCTCGCTGCTCTGCTTTTCCTGGTCTGTGAATTTGCCACTTTCTGATGCCAGCAGTGTGTCCTCAGCAGCACTGTTTTGCTCAGTGGGTTTGGTTTTGGCTGAGGTTGCCTCCCTGTTGCTTTGTCCTGAGGATGACTGATTAGCCACAGTTGTGCTCCTCAGATTTTTCCTGTTGGTTATGCTGATCATCCTCTGGAGAGAGTTGTCAGGGGATCGCTCCACAGTCAGCGGAGTGCTCCTGCAACTTTCAGCCGTGTTGTACGCACTAGAGCTGTCCTTGTCAGACTTCTCAGGGTGCTCCATGATGTCATCCAGCTTGCCTCTTTGTACATCTATGCTGGTGTTGTAATTCCTGAACCCTTCGTCATGTAAAGCCCAAATGTCTCCATACTGATCTCTCACCTTTTGGAGCCGGTGAGCTTGCATAATATTCTGACATTCAAGTTCAATGTTCCTCAGTTCCTCATTGAGTAGTTGCAGCTCATGCTCCACTCCATCTTGCTCTCTTCTGTTGCACTCTATTGTGCTGCTCGAGTAATACAGGTCATACTCCCCATGGTTTCGAATCTTGCACTTCAGTTCCAACAGCTGTCGAAACCTTTCGCATTCTTCCTCTGGGTTTCCTATGAAATCAGACTCAACGTATTCCCCAGACACAAAGCTTTCATTGCACTGGAGCTCAACACTTCCTAATGTATCTTGGCTGTGGCCCAGCTCCCGTTTGCTCTGCAGGGTTGCGCTGTTCTGCTCCTCAGGTGCATTTTCTTGCTCCGAGCTCTCGTCGTTACGCAGGCTTTCATCCGTAGGTCCCACTCCACTGTCCTTCTCATGATTGTTGGATGATGAGGTTGCAGTGTCTGTAGTGCCATCCTCCTCTTCATGTTTCTTTGGCTAAAAAAATGAGCAAACCAAAATGATTATCAAAAGCTTATCAAATGCAGACCATATTAAAGGAGAATGTTTTCCAGCTCTGTTTTGCTTAAACAGCTGGGATCTGATTTAAGCCGAATTAAAACAGATCACTAAACAGCAGTCCTACTGCTCATAGCTTTTAAACATTTCTGAGAGTCATGCTGTGGTGGCCATATCAAGTGAAGCAGATGAATTACAGCACTAGTGACATATCTTCTAAAGCCCAGAAAGAAATATTTCCCTCTCTAGCTAAGCCATCTCTTTGCAGTGCTTAAAGATAATGATCACCAGATGGTGCACTGTTTTTGATTCTGGATTATGGCCAGAGACTGGTGGAGCTGAAATCTTCTCAAACTTGGGAAAAAGCTTCTGTACTGGTATCCCTTCAAAAAAATACAACAAGCAGCCAAACAGACAATGACTAGTACAATCTAAGAGGATGCAAAAAGACTACTTTCATCAGTGGGGCTGTTTCGTTTTTTTTAACCAGTTAACTCCTTGTTTGCTCCATGAAGACAGGCAGGGTTGAAGCCTGCAGAGGGCTAGCCTGTTCCACTACACCCTCCATGGCCCTCTGTCACGCTTCTTGTTTTCAGTAGTCTTTTTCCGAAAGACTGCTCATTTTGAATTCTAGGATTTTACTCAAGTAGACCTCTCTCTGTTGCATCCCTGGAGACCCTTTTTGTTCCCTAGTTAGAGTTTATGTTCCTTAGAAATAAAAACAGCCTTTTACCATTAAGCGCAGAACAACGCTGAGTGCTTGCCATGGGCATAATGTCAAGCTTTTAGGCTGTTGTTTTTTAATTCACACTCCACTCATTGTACCTAACTTATTTATATTCTCAACCTATTTACATTCTCAAAGAATGTGAGATAGTAACTCTCTGAAGAGACAGATACTTTTTATTTTTCAAACTGGATAAGCAAAGAATTCCCTCCTATTCCTCGTACAGAGCAATCATGCAGAGTGCAATTTATATGGCCTGTTCACCAAATATCTAAGTGTACCTGGTACCAACCAAATGCCATTTCTCTTTTAGGTGGTATAATTGCACAATTATGTATAATGGTAGTAATAATCAAGGGAAAAAAAAGGTACAGTGCACCCCGTGCAAGGAAACAAACTCAAAGAGGCTACTGTCATAATTCCCTTTTTCTCTACTTTGACAGACAGTAAAACAGGATGAAAATATGTCTTCTATCTCATCCTTTCTCCTGTCTTCTTGTGCATTTCATGATTGCACACCCTTCATCTAGTTTCCTTTTTTCAGTTAGGAAAAAATAGTGGCCTAGTCTCAGAAAAACAAAAATAACCTCCACCCCCCAAATGCAATGTAATAGTGGAATTAAATAAACATTGCTAAAAACACAACACCAGGAGAATTCAGTGTCTGTGACAGAGTAGTTAAAAATTTCTGAAAAGATATTTTAGCAATTTGTTGTCAGACAAGACCTGCAAAGAAAACCTTCTCTTTAAAATCATAGCATACATTTTATGCTCATCCTTTTGCACATACAACGTGCAGCTGATAACAAAATGTACAATAAATGTATAATTCTCATGTAGCTTTGGCAGCCACACCACCAATGTGCCAATTACTATCTCTCACTCTCCCCAAATGGGGAGAAACTCTCCCCTTGAATTTAAATGTCACGGGACAGAATGTATTCAGTGTTATTCAAGGGATCATGCAAAGGCTCAATGTTTCTTGACGTTGTAGGGTTAGAATTTTCTAGAAACCAGATTTTGAAACTGCAAGGGACAAAGGCAGACTTTCACAAAATTACTGCAAGTTTTAAAAACTCAATGGTACTTATTTTCCCCATTTGAGATCCTTTCAGATCTTTCTACTTAGCAACTTAAAAAACAAGGGTATCTTGCTGTCACAGGAGGAAGCAATATGAAGAGTAGTACCAGTAACACTCTATAGAACTAACTACTGTAGAATTGTTCCATAATTATCATCGATCTATTCTTTCTTCAGCTTATGCATTGCTGTGAAGGTGTATAAAGTATATTCGAAGATTTTTTTGTTAAGTCTATTGTCATATTTTCCCAAACTGCCTGCAACACTTCCATTTTCAGAAGTAGCTGGAGAAATAGTGGGAATGTAATGTCTTCCCACATGACCTGTTTTTAAGAGTTCCAAAATGTCATATTTTGCACAGAGAAAAAGTCCAACAACTAGAGAATTCTTTGTGAAAACCAAGAGTAACCAGAAAGAAGAGCACCCCAACCAGCCAAGTGGCCAGGGCACTGACCAAGAATGCTGGACGTTTAGGTTTAATTTCATATTTTTCTAGTTTACCTCCTCCAGGTGAGTGCCACTACATAAGCTATTCCCTTCTCTCACCTGCTTTGGAGCTGCTCCAGCTTGTATTGACCTCCTCTGACCCTAAACCTTCCAGCAGAGAAGTGACTCCAGTCTGGGCTACCTACAGTGCACCCCAGCCACTGCAATGTGTAACCCATGTTTCTCACTGCTCTGGAAAATATTTAACTACTAACACGAGGGAGAACAGCTCCACCACACACTGGGATGGCTGTGCTGCACAACAGCCAGCAATTTGGGTGCCTGCCCCAAATGCAGAGCTCCATCCACAGAAGCAAATGAGGAAGGCCAGGATCTGCTCGCTGACCGCTGCATCCCCGTGACTAAACTCATCTTACCCCCTAAAGAGGGCTTATCCATCCTGTGTTAGCACTGTTATACAACTTACAGCAGCTGAGCTCTGTGATGCCTCCTCTGATGTCTCCAGCATGGTGCCACACCTCCAAAGCATATATTTGAGCACTTCCAAAAAATCCCTTAATGTATCTATTTGTATAGGTGTTGAAACAGAGTTTACAGTTTGGGCCCACATAATTAACACTTTCAGAATTAGTGACTCTTGTTTTCCACACTACTTTTATCAACAATTTAAACTTTGCTCCTTCAACTTCCACTTGATTTAGACTGAGTGAATATAATACACTGCCATCTACCTAGGTTACACTATCCATAATAGAGAAGTGACACACATACAAAGGATGTAACCAAAGCAGACCCCATCTTTCCAATCTAACAGAAATCAGATGGGTGGGATTGATTTCACCAAACGTAAGCGTCTATAATACAGGCACCTGAATGTCAAGTAGTCACTTTGGGTTCCACTCCCTGTCAGGAAGAAAGAAGTGCCTGTACAATCAGATTCTCCTCAACAGACATCCATATCATGTTAAATCTTCACCTAGTATGTAGATACTTGCAGCTAGTTCAATTCAGAAAATGGAAAGTAACACAGATATTTATTGTACCGCATGTTTTTGAGATATGCTTTTTAAAAAATCCACAGTGACTCAAGTAAGGCAGCCCCTGGTATTTCTGTCCTGGACTTGTCATGCTTGATGGAGCTCCTGAACATGTGCAGACTGAGTGGTCTTTTACAACATATGATTATTTTAATTTTATTTTGAAAGGTAGCAAGCCTAATTCCAGGTTAAGTCCCTTCAGAAAAACAAGAGATAGTCTCCAATTGTCAGTGCTTTGCTTTTGTCAGTGTTATCTATTATCTATTCCAAACAAAGTGTTTGTTTTCAAACATAGGTTGTCAATCTCTTCTACAATTACTTCTGTTTGAAATACCAAAGGGCTCCTTAGGCCTCATCTTTGCAGTGAGAACTCAGATAATGAGAAGGCAAACCTGGCGGTGTGTACAATCAAGCAATAAATGAACCTCAAAAGATTCTGCATTTCAGCTCCAGCAAGCATTCATGCCTATAAAATGGCTAATCTTGCAGGAATTCAGGCACTGTTCTATTCTCATTTTACAACTTATGATGTATACTGGGACTCAAAACCCAGGCTGCTACTAAAGTTTGAAGACAGTGAGATTCAGTTGAAGGTTTTAATAAATGGAGCAGCTGGGCTCTCTGGTCAGTCTCCCTCTCACTGTCAGAGACTGACCACAGTGAGAGGAATCTCCAGTGGCAGGCTAACCACGAGGTACTCTAGCCACGAGGGAAGATTGGGATTGATTTCAGTGGTGCAGTAAAAGAGAAAATGCTCTTCTGCAAACAATGCTGTTCTTTTAAAACAGGCCTCTCTCAAAGAAGAATTTCCCCCAGATATTTTCACTGCATTTCAGCTTTGAATGAACCAGAATGAATTTTTTTAATCCAATTATTTCTCTTCTTAATAGGTTTTGATATATTCCGTGATACCGATAAGAATTTCTGCATGGCAAATGTATGGTATTCTTCTGAAAGTTATCTCTGCTGCACAATGAACTGCGATGTTGTAAAGGGGAAGGAATACAATGAGTTATAAAAAATTGAGAATTACATCTTTCCTTGAGGTTCATTGGACTATTCTCACAGAGAAGATACAATTCTTGATTGAATTCTATAGAGTGGCTCAAAAACATAGAGAAAAGACACCACTATCTACTTGATTCTTCTATTACAAGCTGTGCCAGATTTTCCTGTGACGGCTCACACTAAATGTTAAAATGGCATTCTGTAAAACAGCCTCATATTTGGAAGGATATTATGCTATAGTGTGTATTCATTCCTGCAGCTCACAAGATTTATGACAACAGATGATTATGAAGCCAGAAGGCTGTGTTTTGGTTCACAAAAATCAAGGCTGGTGTGAAATTAAGGCTAGAGTGAAATCTCTATGGCCAACTGGGGAGCCTGAAGATACTGAGCTTGGCCACTGGCAGCTGCAACAAGAGTGGTTTCGTTGCTCCAATGGATTATGTGATTCACCTCAGGAAACTACTACATTTCCTAGCCTGACAAGGAGTAAAGAACCAGTTTTCTGACTTGCTGAGTCACTACATAGAGTCTAGAGAGACAGCAGCTGTCACAAATTACTGACGCCCCATTACACATCAAGCTGTGTTTGGTTGATTCGATTACTCATCAGAAGGGCAAAGAAATGTCTGGCTGTCCTAGAATTACTTCAAGCAACCCAATGTCAGACACTAACAGAGCACAAGTGACCATAATTTTTTCAAGTGTAGCTCTTTCTACAGTAATATAAAATCTCAACAGGGAAAAAGCCCCAATCCCTAGTATAAGACCCCAGTGGGGAATAAGCAATCTCAATGGCTTCTGTGAAACGACTTCATAAAACACTGTAGTTCAATAATTAACACTATCTGCAACCCAAATTTGGCAAAAAAGCTAAAGCTTGACAAGAACTTGGGAGTGGAAGGTCACAACTGTGAAGTGATTTCAGATGCCTCAACACGTCCTGTGAGGGGCTCGTAGGGGTTTGTAGATAGACCTGCTCAAGAATTTCCTCCAGAAGTGGGGGTTTGTGTGAAGATGTCACTATGCAAAGAAAATTGCTTTGTGAAGAACAAGTGTTCCTTCTGACAGGAAATCTTTTGCTAGCCGAGATAAAATTTGTGGTTAAAAAACCCCACCAAGATGCCAAATATCATTTCAAAGTAGCTAGCAGTGCAGTAGTTAGCACATTTAACCTGGGAAACTGAGGCTTGGCTCACTGCCTGGAAAAGAGGGTCATAACTAAAAGGCCACTATAAATCCTGCTACACAGCTCCCTTCACCTCTGACCCTGGAGTTATTCCACTTTGTGTAAATAATTAAACACTTGTAAGATCAAGGATTTTTAATCTGATCTATCATACTCCAGATAATTGACATAATTATTCTGTCAGTGTCTCTGTCGCAATGAATATTTAATTTATGTACAGTGAATAGCTTTAATAGGAGCTATCACCTAGTCAATAGTCCAGCCTCATGGCTGGAGGGGACATGAGGAGGAAACAGGCTAGATGCCCATTCAGGCCCCCCATGTGGACCAGGTGGTGAGGTATTTGAAGTCAGGTCTTCCATTAGCCAAATAAGCTCCCTGGTTTCCCAAAGAAGGAAGGCTTTCGCAGTCTTTCTCCCTCTCTTCACTTCAAAGAAAAATGCCTCAGGCTCTGCTTTCGAGCTATTCAGAATGGGGAAAAAATTGTAAGTCACAAATTTCGGTGGGTGGAAAACCAGTTTCTCCCCAGCTGCACATAAACAGAAGCCAGCAGATGAAGCTGGGTTTTACTTCCTTGGCTTCACACAGGTGTGCATGCTGACAGATCATCTGATTCAGGTGTGGATAAGGTCACTTATGCCTTCCACAATAAAGTACAAGTGAGCAGACCCATCCCTTGATGAAACTGTATGGCTGGAGGTGCACATGCATCTTTGCCATAGTCTCATTGCTTACAGCACATATGGGCAGGTAAAAGTCAGGATAGCAGCAAGCTGAGACTATGCTAACAATATGCTTATTTGTCTCCATTAACAAAACAAATGCCGAGCTGTGCGCTGTCGGTATAAGAAAAATACACTTGTATTAGCAAAACACCTGTTGTTTATTTTAAACACCTCTTCCATCTTGTTTTGCAAGCTCTCTGGCGCAAGGGCTGGCTCATACCTCACGTGCATACAATAAGAGGGACATCTATCTCAACTTGGAGCTCTAGGTGCCACACTGATACAATTCATTAAAAAAAAAAAATTGACATAAAATATAACAATATAAACCCCAAACACTTCAGAATTAAAGAAGGAAAGCAGTATTATTCTGACAGTTCACAGAAAATGAGAAATCTGCACTTATCACAGCCTCCTAAATTATTTGCTAACTTGTGATACTGCACCTATGCATCTATTGTTCTCCTTTTCCTTACCTACAGCATGCCGGAGTTCAGAGCATTTTAGAGACAGAATTCTATCAAAGCCTTTGACTCCATTTTACAGCATACCATTTCATTCTCTATTAATAAAAAAGTATGCCTAGCAAAATTTCAAATGATATGTTTAGTAGCAGTCCTACCTGCTCCACCTCGTTGGCTGTGTACTGCATTGCTTCATTATGCTGCTCTTCCAACATTTCCAAGTTTAACTCCTCTAAGAATTCATTCCTTTCATCATCCAGCCACCCTTCTTCCAGCTGCAAAGAATACATTAGTATATTATATTATGTTAGCAAGGACACATGCTAAAACAGTGTAAACCCAAATGGCAATGCTTGACTAGTTCTTTTTATCCTAATGATTCTCTTCAGAAAGCCAGGCGGTAGGAGTTCACGTCTCAAAAAGAGAAGAAGAAAAAGAAGGATAAAAAAAATGGGACTCTTATGCCTTTTATCCTTCCTTGAAACAGTGTGACTGATTTTCTCTCATAATGAAGGACACTGCACAGCACAGACATTATTTCCTTTCAAAAGGTATGAAAGGCACAGCGCATAATCCTGAAGCTGTCATGTTCATTACTGCCAAGAGCCCCCGCGCTGAAAGACCGGCAACGTTACTAATAGGGCCAGGAGGCAACTGGGCTCTTTCCTCTAACAACCTCCGTCCCCGTGCTGTGCCCTTCTGCTGCCACCTCAATAGAAATCTTATGTTGCATTTCTGTCACCGTTTTCCCATTGATCTTAGAGGTAAACAAACAAACAGAAGAGGGTGACAGAAAGATGTGGTGATTTGAAGGGAGGTTATTTTTGTTCTTGCGGTGTGCCTGGAAGCAAGGCTTATCTGTCTGTTTGTTTGGTTTTTTCCCCAAGTGTAAAATCATACTTTGACATCTGGTGAAGACAGTGTTGCAAAAGGACAGGAGGGGATGTTATGTCTTCTGTCAAGTGAGTACATCCTCTTCCCACACCCACTTTGCACCCTTCACGTCTTTCTAAACTGATAAAACAGGCACCCCTGGCCTAAAACGCTATTCTTCCCATTTTGTTTATTGTGCACACGTGTGCACGTAGCACACATCCATTTGTATCTGCAATCCCTTGCAGATGGCACACTGTGTCGAAAAGGAGAATATTGGTCAGTGGCACTCCTGGCTACAAGGACGAGCTCGTAGCAGAAGGAAACATTATTTTGTTGCTGGTGAAGGAACCAGAGGAAGAAGGTGACAAAAAGATGCTAAAAGGTAAAAGTCTCAGCATTAGACAATTACAAGAGTACCAACTATTCACGTCCCAAGACAGCAAGAGCAATGTAACACGGGCCAACACCTATAGCAGAAGATGTACCACTGCTTCAAAGCCAGGAAAGCTCTGGCCACAGATACCAGTCAGAGAAGTTACACCACACCAGCAACTAGTAGTTCAAAGCTGCACAAGGAGTGATTGATGCTGTATGGTACTTCTAGCTGAATACTGACAGGAGACCACTGTTTCCTTCACAAACTCTGATGTGTTTTTGCCTGTGCCAATGAACTCTTCCCTCTTCGAAAGAACATAAGCCTTTCACCATTTTCCTTGGCAAAGCCAGTCTCTAACAGTTTGGGATTAGAAGGAGGGTTTGTTTTTCTTGAGGACATGTAATTTTTACATTAGTTCTTAATGGGACTTTCAAACCATTCTCTGAAACATCGGGTACTGGCCACTAGTTCTGCTTACTTGTCTTGTTTGGTTTTTTCCCCAAGGAAAGCATGAACACAGCTGCCTTGTACCACAAAGGATGCAGCTAAATTTCCCTCATTTGAAGACTTCGCAGAGATTGACAAATCTGGAGAATGAAAGATGAATCTCACTTGGGCAAATCTGCTGGTTTGGTTGTGGCAGACCCAGTACTGAACTAACGGGAACGCTTAGGTTATGTTACAGTTTTTAGAATAAAAATAATATATGGCTTAGTATACATGTGCACTACATACACAGTGTGCCCATACATGCATGTGAACGCACATGCCTGTGCCATTTGTCTACAGGTTGTATGCTCCTCCAGTGCTCTGTTTCAAAACTTAATTATTCATTGGTATTCACTGCACAAATAAATGCTCAGAGAAGGCTTTCTTCCCTGTTACCGACTGAATGTGCTCAGCAGTCACCCTTCAAGACTGCAATACTGCCATTACCATTTCCTATCTAGAAATAAAAGCCTGCTTAATCCTGCTGTCTTTTACCAGAGTCAAAGCAACACAACTAGCAGAAATCAGTTTGTGGACAGCCTGATTTCTGACTTACTATGCCTTTTCTTCAGTTTCGTATGAATATGTTCTTAAAGCACATAGATTAAACAAAAAAACCCCAACCAACACCAAAGCCCCAAACCCAAACCCAAACGCACTTTTATAATTTGAAGGGAGCATCCACATGGGAAGCTATATTGGTACAGCTCAGTAATGCCTTATCTCATATTGATTCAGTCTAAAAAAAATACAGAGAATGAACTTTCCCTGGCCATATATTTTACAAGTGGGCGGGTTTCTGTTCCCTACTGAAAAACAAAATCTTAGTGAAAAATAGCAAGAATAATACTGAAACAGGTCTCTCAAAACTTCTGCAACTTCCAGTGAGGGCTACAATTTTGCAATATAAACTGATGCAAGGCTTTTTTTGCTGCACTATGTCACCGGTTTTATGGGAATTGTTTAGATTCCTGAAAAACATAAAGGAAATGAATGATGAAATTGTGAATCTTTTATAACTACTGTTCTCAAGTAGAGATTCCAAGTGGCACTGAATTACACTTCCTCAATTTAATTTATACAGCGTATGCAGCTAGCAAGACTGAGAATATCAGATCAATAGCATGAGAGACAAATGGCAACATAACCAACTCAGAATTGTTGGCAGATGGAGAGAACAGTGACAATATAATGTCTTTTTGTTTTGCAATGGCCAATAAACAGAATATAAAGAGAAGTACAAACAGTACTCTTCTTCCACTCTACCTCTCCTTTAGTCTGATGATCAACCTAACATCTGCCCCCTGCAATGATATAAAAAATCATTGGCATGGCAAAATTCTTGGCATTGGTATAATTTTATTTTTAAAACCATAGAAATGTTTGTAAAAGCTTTTGAAAATGCACCTCCCAAGATACAATTTGTAATGGAAAGGCAGGTTTTTGTGACCAGGGCACTTTGAAAACAATTAGATGCAGGTTTGCTGAATGGTATTGTAGTGAAAGTTCCATAATTGGTACGTAAATGAACAGTTTATAAGTGCATAGGATAAAAAGAGCGATCACGAATGACCAACTACAGATTTGCTTAAGTTCATATAAATGACTGAGGTAAGTAAGGGAAATTTATCCCCAGAACAAAGCAGAATCATCTAACGAGTAATACATAGCTTTCAATTTCTACTTCATATTTTACTAATATCATATTAGTGCTGTCAGCTTAATTCACATACCTGCTTACTCTGTGTGCTGGAAAGGAATTGCTTAGTTTGGGGAAAAGAAGCCCTAGTAATATCACGTTATTTTCTTTGTTAGCTAAACAGGGGCAAAGCTCTCCAATGATCTGTTTGCTCCCTTTGTCAGGAACTTTGGCATTCCTATTTCTCAGCAGTTCATTAGTTACAGTGAATGTACAGTATAACCCGGGTTCTGGTTCAGTGCATCTATTTAGTCTAACCTGCATCTCTGGTCTTGCGACCAGCAACACAATCTTCTTGCATTCTTCGCTGGAGAGCAATGCCACTGCCTCTTCCCGATTCTGGATGTCTTGGCCATTTATCTAGAAAACAAATGAAACTGGCACATTAGTTTCTTTTTCCACAAAGCAACACACAATAAAGGGCAGATATCAGCTCATTTGTGCTGAATGTATGGACAATGAAACTCACGCAACGGGCTCATCTTCAGCCCCTCAGTGGTAAGTGCCTTCACTCAATTACGCGCTTACTGTAAGAGCTGTATCGATCGTTGAAGGATGGCGGACATCAGAGGAAGCAGTTATGTTCATAAATGTCCAACCTGCGCCCTGGTAACATACATCTAGCAACACAATTAACCAGCCCCTGACAGGTGACGTTCATCTTTCTCTGTTCAGAGTAATGGAAGTGTCACTCTGAGATAATAGTGCTGGTGGAAGCAAGACTAGTAATGCTACAGCTGAAATCAGTCACACTGTATGCTAGTAGAGAGCCAATTAGAGAGCTACAGTATTATCTCTCACCAGGCAATACTTACAGGCCACTGCTTATTGCTGCTCCGTTTAATCATTTCATATGTGTGTGGACAGCTTAGTATCCAGAACCACACAAAACATATGTATCCCCCTTACAAGGGGATAATCAAAATAAAAGTGGTTCTCCAAAGAGAACGTGCTTTTCTTGCTACCTTTCTCCTATTCTGTCACCTCATTAAAACAGCCATGTCCATGACTACATGGTAACAAACACATTTTGCATTGTCCAAATCCCTTTATTGAGGGAATCAAATAGAAATCTTGTTTTCCATGTGTATTAGGTTTTGTCCAATTCACAGCACAAGAGGTGGATTATTCTCATTGTGGCAACAAAAAAACCCACCTTGGTCTATTTCAAAGTGGATGAAAACAGAACCGGAAGACAGAAGGATCTGAATATTTGGGGGAAATAAAATCTTGCAAGGGTTTGATTTCAAAGTGGCAGAAACTTGCTGGTCGAAAAGTAAAGAAAAAACTGAATTTCTGCATGTATGTTTGGCCTGAAAGCTTTGACTCAAAAAGACAGCTTTAATTCAGATTAAAGAAAACCCCAGTGTACCCTGATGGTCTACCTGGCAATGAGTAAATAGTCTGACACCCTTCGAAGCTTACATGAAGGGATACCTGTGATCTGAGGGAGACCAGACAGCCACGTGGTAACGCAGAGCTGCCCTAACCTGAAAAGCAGAGATGCCGCCACAGAGGCTGTGCGGAACACCCCCAGCCGTGGTGGCTGCTCTGGTGATTCCTATCGGCTGAGCAACTGCCCCTCACAGCCCTGCTGGCCCTGCAGAGCCTGGAGGTGTCCACCCCACACCAGCTGCACCATCATGGGGGACGAGCAGGACTTCAGCCTGCCCCATGGCACTCACACGGACAGCACTTGTCAGCCTGGAGGTTCACAGCTAAAAACAGCAGAAGTTTAGCAAGTCTCACTAGGACTGTCCTTATGAAACCTTTCCCTTGACTTTGTAACATTTCATGGAAAATACTCAGGCTGTTCTCAGATGCTTAAGACGACTGTGAAGGTGACAGGAGAGGTGTAAGGTTTGTGAGAATGAGAAGGGAACAGTTTCAGCCTCAAAAACGTGAGGAAACATGCTGTAATTTTGCGAGAAATAAACAAAACAGAGCGTCCTTCCCAGCCTTAACCAATGCCATCTGCCGCCCACAGAAAACGCCTCCATGCTCAAGGATCCAGCTCTCTCCCAGCCTCAGCGTAATCCCCCCGTAATGGCACTGTCACCTTCTATTTCTCTGAGTTATCTCATCAATAAGAGTAGATAGAGGGTCAATGTGTTTTCAGATATTAAAGTAAACCCCACATAACTCTCTGGGTGTTAACTTTAATGATCAAAATCATAGCTATATATCAGCACTGACATTAAAGTAATGCTCCGGTCTACAAGAGGATGGCAGAATTACCTAAGCTTTTCTCTCGCCCCCGGAGTCTTTACTCACAATTGAAATGAACGTCATTAGGAACTGGAAGATGTTTGCCTGAACTGTTGTTGGCTCCCCACTTCACCCAGAAATTTTAGAAAGTAAGGAAAGGAGCAGAAAATGAATCTGCACTCTACTTCCTTATTTTGAAATGCACAGAGTAGAAAATAAAGTTGTTTTGACTTTGTCAGAGATTTTTTCCCCCTGATTTTTGAAAGTTAAAAAACCCATTATATCCTGTTTGCTTTCTTTAGTAGGTATTTTGTAGAAAGATGCAGAAGACACTGCACTGAATTTTCCACTCCTAGCCAAACCCCATGATGTAGTCCCATCACCCCAAGTCCCACCAAGGAGCTCACTGCCTCCATACCATGGCATCTGTGTCTTCTGGGGGGAGGATACCATCTGTCCTGTGAAAGTTTTCACATTCCCAACCACACAGAGAATAAACCAGCAACCCACGAGTGAGCCCTGACATTAAAATGTAACTTAGTATTTCCTCTCCAAAAAATGGGCCACTTTGGTAAGCCCGCTTGTAGACGCTATTGTGTTAGCTAGAATCCCAAAGCTGATACCAGGGTAAGAGATACAGTGACAGGTTTCAGCAACGACATTTTCTGCAGAAATTAAAAGACTGGAGGGAAGGAACAGGTGATTTTGTGACAACCTGAAAGCTCACTTGCCTAAATGAATGAAGAGCAATTACAGAACTGGTTACAGAAAAGTGACTTGTCATCACCAGGAGCTGCTTCTGGGGCTTCAGTGAAAAAAGGCCAAAATACAAGGCAAATTGACTGGGATCCAGAACTAAAATGCTACAATACACCAAAGACTTTCCAGTCTACTGATTTTTGGTAGCTGTTTCACGATTTTGTCACTAGTGCAAAAAACGTACTATTCCCTGCCAGCTGAAAATGGAAACCCACTGCCACTCCAGCTACTCTCCTCTCTGTAGAGGTACACTGCCCTCCTCCAGAGCCAGTGGCCGGCCACTCTCGCCCACAGGGCTATGCTGTATCACACAAATCTATCTTTGCGGCAGCTCCTTATATACGTGGATCAACAGAAAGGAAAGGGAAAAAAAAGCCAAGATGGTGGATTAGAAAAGAACTCAGAAAAGCGATGTTTTATTGGTGGAGGAAAGAAAACATTAATGAAAGCCTAATGAATCTCCCCCTCAAGTACATTCAAGATCATCCTTCACTAACAGCACATCTTTTGTATGAAAACTCTTACCATCTATGCTCAGCACGAGTGAGTTTTATCCAAATTTATGCGATTGCTGAATGATCAGCAAGTCTCTGACACCCATATTTATGTCTGCAGGATCCCTGTTTAGAATGTGACACTGAGATGAACATAGGGGAAATGAGATTTGCTAATAAATATGGCAAAAAAGACATGGGACATAAGGGCATGAGCCAGAACGAGTTTGTCATTCTCATTTTTCAGTACACGCACTCTAGCTCCCAGCTATTGTGTTAAAAAACAGACAGACATGGATTTTCTCATCGATCACAGTAACAAAGAGAACTACCTTCCCTCATTAATAGTCCACAGAGAAGACAGCACTGCGTGTTTGTCTGAAGAAAGAGTTTAAGGAAGAGTCTATTGTCACATACTTGCAAAATGCGATCTCCTTCACGGATCCGGCCATCTCTGGCAGCAATGCTGTTTGGATCAACCTGCACAGGACAATATCCAGTAACTGAACATGGAAAGATTTTTACTGGAAATGATAACAGTTGCACAATTTGAAAAAGTAGTATTTTTATTCTGTACAGGGGTAATTTGAAGTTTCCTTTAGAGTCATATGAACTCAACAGCTCTTTAAATAATCGTATAAGCTTGTTTCAGATAAAAGCCTAAAGACAGAAAGGGTTGGGAGCATATGATTTGCAGATTAATGCTTTCCTATGCCACCGTCAGGCATTAACCTTCAGCTGTCAGAGCACTAAGAGTTAATGAGAGAGCCCCTCTTCTCTGGAAGTTCACTGTGGACCAAGGTGCTCCTGCAGCAACTGATACCTCTATACAAATGGGCCAGTCTTTGGGAAAAGAACAGATTTATTTTTCTTTCATAGAAACGTTTACTATTAAATGATTACCTCAGTTATCAATCTGTTATTTCCTCTGGAATTTTGCAGCTCGCGAGGTAAGAGCAAAAAATCCCAAAGGATCTATATTGTATAGATCAGTTACAGTTACTGTATATCGTTCCTGGTCTGAGTCAGTTAATTTTAAGTTAGTTTACCCTAAATAGATGTTTAGGGCTCCATTAACAGTTTATCAAAGTCACTATAGCTCATCCCTGAGCAATGACCTACTGTTCACTGCAGGGCAATTTGATCTATCATCTTTCACTTGTTGGTTATTTAAAATCATTTCTTTTGCCTCGTCATGCCATAAGCTATTTTTTCAAACCAAACATCTGAGTTGAGCATTTGGTTTGCAAGTTACATCCTCTACAGCTGTTAGATATTATTTTCTTCTTGTGCATTGTCACAGAAAAAAAAATTAATCTGAAGTGCTTAATCAAGTATGAAAGATAATATAATTACATTCACTTTAAAAGGTCTGAGAAATTTCAACCATGTAGGAAAACCAGCACATTTCAGATATAATCCTGGAGTGTATTAAGAGATTCCTGCACTTTCTTTGTCCTCACAAGGTCAAACAGACTTTAACAGCAGTGCTTGTACAACTGGACAAAGACTTATTCTTGGGTAGTTTTATATTAATTCCTCATTCTTGTTCCAAGGCTGTGCTTTTCAGCTTCTTTGACATTGCTGCTGGTCTGCAAATGTGCAATCTTGCCTTCATCCCCCTTCACTGATACGTAGGCGAATTCTCTGTATCGAACCTCTCTGTCCACGAGCTTCACGCAGAATTTAGAATCGTGGAATCATAGAATATCTTGAGTTGGAAAGGACCCATAAAGATCAAGTCCAACTCCCTGCTCCTCGCAGGACTACCTTAAACTAAATCATATGAGTAAGAGCATCATCCAGACGCTCCTTGAACTCTGCCAGGCTTGGTGCTGTGACCACTTCCCTGGGGAGCCTGGTCCAGTGACCGACCACCCTCTCAATGAAGAACCTTCTCCTAATGTCCAAATTTGGTTCAACACGTCACAAAAGTGACAAATTTGGAACATAGTTTGCACAGGAAAATCACCAGTGAGCTTGGACTCACCAGTGAGCTTGGGCTCACAAGAGTTCTGCTTTATCAAGAAAAATAACCATCTTTGAATGGCTGGAGACTCAAAGGGGCTTGTGTACCTGGAATTCTTGTGGACTGACCCTGTGAAACACTAACACCCTGTGATATGTGCTGGATGCCATGTTTTCCTGGTGAAGCCAATAAAAACCTGAGGGTTCATCCCATCTCAGTATTCAGTATTCTATTTTTTGTCTGGCAAAAGAGAAATTATTAGTCTTTCTGACATACTCCTCTCTTAAGCTACTCTCTCCACCCATCTATGGCATTTCTGTGTGTACAACTGTAACAAAACCACAAATAATACAATAATGATTATCCACTGTCATGATTACTGAGGCTGTGGCAGGAGAATGCAAGGAGGGTGTGGAGCAAGTGCTTTTCTCCTTAAAAACTCGGCTCCATCACAAGAGCAGATTTCTTTCAAAATTCAGACCGTGCTCAGACTGCTTTGTACTTCCCGAACTATGATATTGTAGTTAAAAGCATTCACATTAAAGTAGCTCACTAGTAATAATTACACTACTTGTGCAATGTAATTTAAACTGATAATCTAAATTAATTGAAAGTGACACGTGCTGGCTGATGGTCGACACTTCTGCGCTCTGGTCTCACAGCACTTGCTGTTACATTTCCTGGCACGTTCAGTCTTCCACCACGAGCATCTCCCACACTCCTCCCCACCGCCATGTCCTTACCTCACTGACATAGATCCCCGTGTCCTCCTCATCATCGGTTCTGTAACAGACAGTCAGTCCCAGTTTCTCCTGGCTGCTAACGCGGCACAGCTCCACCTCCTACAAGAAAACACATAGGCTAGTATGGTGGCTTTTGCCAAGGGTGGAAAAAATTGTGTAGCACAAGGGAGCACCAAGCCGCTGACATACTCATATTGTAGGACATACTCGTACTTGTCCTGTATGACCTACTTAAACTGTCCAGTCTCGAGACACAATATTTTATGTGCATCTTTATGGGGGAAAATATTCTACAAATTAAGATGGAAATCCCAATATATTGCAGGTTCAAGCTATACAGAAACAGTTCAGTAAGACATGCCGAACTTTGAGAAATATAGCTGTGCATCGATTTTGCAGTATTTTTGCTTTTGGATAATAGAAGCTGACTTACAGTATATTACATAGTCATTTTAGTCCCATCACACCAACTATTGATTTATAGGATATAAGACACAGTGGCTACACACCAATCAATCCATCACAGAAGTGCCACTCCCTTCTAACAGCAATCCAAGCCATAAAGCAAAAACACAGCCTTCCATTAATAGCATAATTCATTCCCTGGCCAGTTTAACACCATAGCTTCATTGCAGAAGCTGTTAGATAACAGAAGGATGCTTCAAGGAATCTCCTGTGGAGCTGAACAGCCGTAGCATCCTCCTCAATTGTGAGATGATGCAGAAAACATATTTTTAGTGCCAGATGTCCCAGCAGTGGCATCTCATGAAAAGTGCAAGTTTTAGGGCAGATGGTGCAGTGATAACTACTACATACACCCATCTGAGTTAAGCATCTTTAGGGTTTCACGAGGGAATCATTCACAAAAATGCAAAGCTGCACTTGGTTTGAACACTGTGAAACAAATAATTGTAATAAGGCGCGATGAATCCAACAGCACAGAGTATTAGCCTGGTTACATATGGGAAACTTTAGTTGATATATGTATTTAAAGGCAGTCTGCAGGTGACATTTGGAGCTTAACAGCTTCTGCTTCTCATGGCTGTGCAAAAAAAGAAGAGAGGGAAACCCATGCTTCAGTTCTCAGTCTGTGATACAGAGCTTGTTCCTCCCGATTCCCAGAGACATCATGCAGATTAATCCATAAACAGGCACAGGGCACACAGCATTGAGGACTCACTACTGAGTTTGATCGAGTTGTGGGGACCAGGCATCGAAATACCACAACTTGCAGAAAAACCTGCAGTTCGCATAAGTGGGTTAGCAGATAAACCCCGCGCCATTTTCATTTCAGCTGAAAATCTTTCACAAAGCGCACTGCAATGGCTCACTCCCCTGCTCCCTCACCAACATACACATCTACACGGGTTCAGTACCTACATGAACCCTATAAACTTCTCCCTGGACTTTGGACATTCAATGTCTTAATGAAAACTAAGAAAGTGTAGAAAATACCATGAAACCTGTAGTATTCTTTAGTTTTTCTTAAATATGCCAGGAGTTTTAATTAGGGTGGTAAAAAATGGAATTAGTCACCAGTACACGTTATACATAGGGCTTGAAAGAAGAAACACGGGACTCTGTTTTATTAGGGAAGAGAATTGCAGTGACCTGATTTTGGCATTGGGAGTGAAAGTACGTGTATTGGAGGGAGGCCTATTCAAAACCCGTAATAATTGATGCCTCCAGAGGGAAAGAACACTTGACTAGAACTGTAATATTAGGGAGAAATTACAGTAACAAAACGGCTTCAATTACAGCAACAAGGTATACTTTTAAAGAATAAAGAAGCTTGCAGTCCCTTGGAGGCCTATAAGGAAGCCTAAATACACCATAAAGGACTGAGACTGGGACCTTTAAATCAAGGCAAATGAGGAGCTGTGCACAAGCTGAAATCCATTGACTTTCATTGTCCTGCCGGCACAACCCCCTGTCTCCCTGCGCTGAGGCTGGACAGGGGCCCCAAGGACTGCTCTGAACATAATTTCTTCGGTCCGGAATGACCGTGAAGTTCTTGTGGATGATTTGTCTCAAAATGTTTGTTACGACAAAGCTGTACAAATGTTTCAGGCTGCAAACAAACTGAATTCTTCCAGTGGGCGCTGGCTCATCGAGCAGAGTAATTTAACCATTTAGGGCATGAAAGAGCAAAGGAAAATGAGGATGGCCCCACAGACTCCACTCTGGGAGTCCAAGAGGGTTGCTGAAGCCATCTCTGGGAACCAGCTGGTGACAAATATGCACTGACTGGGATGCACTAGCCCTGGCTGCGTACAGTGCTCGAGTTGCCACAGCTTTCATTTCTCTGCCCAGTAACAGAGCTTAGAGTTGAGATCTGTACTTGGTACTCTTGGGACCACCTCTTTTCTAAATGACTGTATGGGGAGTAGTCTGATGACTGTGCATGGCTGTGGCCACTTAGAAGCTGTAGATACCTACAACTGAGATACTGGTGCTTAGTGTTAAAGGCCTAATAAACATTTCATGTTTTTCAGTCTAAGCTCAAGCACATACTCAAGTAAAATCTCATTCAGTGTGAAGCAGAAATTGGATGATGTCTCTTGCTTTGCATGAAAGTCATTCCAGATAACTGCCTTTTTCCCACTGCACATCTGCACTATTACCCTCATGACATCTTTTTTACAGCAAACATTACAGATCCTGGTCACATGCAAATGAATCAGTGTTGACAAAACATCTTTGGAAAACTTAAAAACGCTTTGCATAAAATATTAAATCATCTCTCAGGGCAAAAACCCACAAGTCCAATATTTAGCTGTATATAACAAGCACATCTGAAACAACTTCAACAGAAGAGCAGCAACTGTGACACTAGAGAACCTGGACCATCATGGTCAGAAGCATTTGACATTGCATTTTGTGACAGATGCTTTTTCAGTGTTTTTTTTCCCAACTGATCTTTAACAGAAGAAACAATAGGTTTGGCAGCAGTAATGAATTTGTAAGGATGTCATTTCCTTCTTTGAAATCCCTTTAGATGCATGCAAACACACACACACACACATATAGTTGCTTTCTCTTTGGGTTTTGTGTGTGTGCATGTAGGGACTGAACTGACAGTCTTAAAAATTCAGCATTTTAAAAATCTGTGAGAAACAATATTTGGGGATTCATGAAGTGTGCTGACAGACAGATGGTGGAAGGAAAGGGACTGAGGAGAGAGCTTGGGAGATGACAGCCTCCTCCTCTTTTGGGCACTCTGGGGGCAGCCGCCTCTCAACACGAAGAGTATTCTGCTGCCAAGTGACAGAAATCAATGCCAAATTGCCAAATCTTTGACTTGCTGCTTCTCTTCTCTGTGTGGGCAGAACAATAACTCAGTGCATTGCCACAGTGAAGACAATACTTTAAATTGTTTTGCCATAAATAATTTGGTTAAAAGATAGACATGGAAATTAGAATAAGGATTATCCTGTTTTGAAAGACTGGGATGCAAATTTCCAAGGTAGCTCATTTCTCCAGACATAGAAAAGACAGCAAAGAGGTGGAGGTCATGCCCTTGAAGGACTGAAAACTGGTTATATTGGTCATCCTCTAAAGTTATGAAGTAGTGGCTGTAGCCTCTGGCTCCCAGTTAAAGGCTGTCATTCGCTTCCATGATGGAAAACCAGTTTACAGGCTGTCAGCCTCAGGAGACATAAGACCAAACAAGGAACTGTCACCAATTTGGGGAGGAAAGGCTAGGTTAATACTGTCATTTCTCTCAAGTGGTAGAGAAATAGATTATAAATGTCATCAACTGAGCTGTTGGCTTTCTAGAATTGCTGAAAAGAGGTTAAGGGCTATTAAAGGAGACCTTGTAAAAGTTTGCATCAGTTTGCAGTTTTAGTGGGTCTTCCTACTGAAAGCTAGGTTACAAAGAGTAAAGCTGATGGTCTGTTAGAAAACAGGCCAGGAATCCTTCAGTGCCCATCCTTAAATAGCCTTTTGTGGGGAAAAAAAGAGCTCTGAACTTTCACACTTTCCCTCCATGCACTGGTAAACAGATTACAGACTAAGAGGGAAGTTGGTAAAGTTTCTTCTTGCTGCACCCAGAAGATGTTGACAAGAGTTATTAATCTGATGACCCTGTGCTGGAATAACTGCACACACAGAAACCTTACTCTGCCCCTTTTTTCTTCACTGACCACTCTGCCAGTGGTGTCTACTAAGCTGTGCACACCTTTGAATCCTTTCTCCACTTTCTGTCAGGATTAGCTACTCCCTGTTCAACGCTGTTCAACCCAGTTACGCTGTGGCTGAGATCTGCTCCTGCCTCATCACTGCCTGTCACCCTCTCTCATCTCCGTTTAGACCATCCCATCCTGGAATGCCTCTCCACAAACACAATCCTCCTGTCCTCATCTTCAACGCCCTTCTCAGCTCACTCTTTCCCAAAGCAACCTCTCACCCGTATTCACAGACAGCAGCTTCACTCACCCTTTTCTTCCATTTCCCCCCAAACATTTCCATTCTCAGTAAGCACCCACGTCCACACAGCCCCTGCATCACCTTCCTTTTACTCTCACCTTATAACCCATCCTGTTATTTCACCTATAGAAATCTGTAAAGAAATTACTGCCTGGTAAGCAGGAAGTCCGATCCACTAAAGTGACTGCGTCACTGTGTATGAACCACACATACAGCGAGGCACTACCAAAATAACCTATTACTACTGCCACTTTGTCCTCCTTCCTCTCTCTCATCATCCGATCCTGTATTTGTCTTGCCTTCTCACACTTCTGTGTGATAAAAGAAATTTTTGTACTGGTGAGAAATAAGGCAAACAAGAAATTAGAGCTCAATACAAATTAGTTGCGATGAACAGCAAGCTACCTTCTTCCCCAGGCAGCAGACTCGCAAAGCCCATACAAGAACTTCCAGTGTTTGGAGGCAACTGGGTGGCTTTGAAACTCAGAATAAACTTGAGATCTGATCTGCCCCTTGCCCAGGAACCGCTGGGGAATAAGCAGTTCACAGAATCCCTGATGCTCTCTATGATAATATTATTTTTGTTGAATTTGACCTACTATATTCACAGAATTAGCAAAGACATTGATTGAATTCCTTCCACAGAACTGTAACTCCTGGGCTACTCAGTGCAATGGAAATTTAAGGAGAAAAACACTGCCTTAGCTCTAAAGGCTTTAGGTCCAGTTGCTGGACACTATAATATTGTCTCATCTCATTCTATGTCCATTATTCATTTTGTCCACTCATGACTTACTGGTTGTGAAATGCAATATGACTGGTTTACTGTATGTACTGTAGACCAGTATAACTAACAAAAGTTAATCAGTTATTCAACATTATTCTATAGCATGACAAAGGTAAACTCTACAGTTGGCTACCTCATGTCCAAACATGATATCCTAGGACTGTGAGTGTCCTGAGGCTATGCTGACAAGGAAACTTGCTAATCCCCTTTGCAATTTATTTGTGTAGGGAAACACACTGACTCATTTCCAGAATGGAAACCTTTAAAAAGGAAACCTTAAAAAAAGGTTACCATCGACAGAGGATGATGAACTTATTGATACAAGTAACTGATTGCAAGATCGAGAAATGCAAATTTTCTGAATAATCACTGGGTGTATTTTAGATTTCTGAGCATGTGTTTGAGATTCTTCCCTGGATAATGCTCTATACTGAGGAAGGGAAATTTCCCTACTTTCTCAAGTTCATCATAATTTTGAAAAAAAAACGTAAGATCTTGCCTCATAAGACATTTTTTTAGCAGGTTTCCAGAAGTTTTGTGCCTTTTAGTCCTTATTCCCTGTTCAATTGTAACTGCTTTGGCACAGTCACCTTATGTACCTTTTTGTAACTTGTTTTCCTTATCTATAAGCAGAAAACAATGCAAATACCACCAGAGTAGCAGGACATCAAAGAATAAATGATTACAGAGTGTTTGAAGGGCAAGAAATATTATAAACACTCTACATTCTTCCAATATTCCCCACCTGCCTTTATAGCAATTGTTGCACACCACTAAAAGGACCAAGAGAGACTATCAAAATCGTAATAGCTATTGAGCTCCCTTCACCTGTACAGTATATCAGAGTAATGGGTCCCATGAACTCTGGTAACACCATTAGAAGGGACAGCATGGAATCAAAACACAACAGTATTTTTCCTAAATGGACCATGTGTGATCATTTCAGTTAACATTTAAGTCCTTATTACAATGAGAAAATCATCTCACCGTCAAGCCATAGTCAAATACCAAATTAATTTTAATTACTGTTACTGTCCAGTGTAACAAAAGCTGTGATTCATAGTTCAGGGTTTGTATTTTTGTGACACGGTAAGATAGAGGATCCTAAGCATGTTCTGTTTATGATACAGTCAACTATTTCATTTCTTGGCATTAAATAGCATCTACCTTGTCCCATTTACCTCCATTATCTTTAGAGGAAAAGAATGCCAGCTTTTCATGCTGGTTATATATCAGTATAGTCCAGACTGTAAAACCAAAACACTGTACTTGCTTCCCTCTCCCCTTTGAACAACTCTCCTGAATGGGGGGGAAAAAAAGACAGAAAGAAGAAGGGAAGTTTTGCTATTTACAAGTATGAAATTCCCAGGTTTTAAATCAGGAGCCACACATAGCTTTTAGAAAAGGAATTCACCACAGTGTACTGGAGAAGGATTCCTACTTCACCAGAAGAAAGATAAAAAGCTGCCAGTCTGGAAAAGTCCTTGCGTGGTGAAACAAACAATGCAATTCAGATATGCTTTATCTGGATCCTAAAATGTATGAAAGAGCTGTATCTTGGCTCAAGTCTCTAAGGTGGCTGACAAATTCCATCTACAAAGCCCACAGTAATGTAATGTGTTCTAAGGCAAAAGAATTCAGAGGGAGGTAGTCTATGGAGGTCTCTTTGGGTTCAGCAATTATTCTGTACAATAGGATGATTATTAGTACCTCTTGGATCAAAACCAGATTACAAATTGTTACTAGTTGCTGTTATTGCAACATCAAGGAAAAAAACCAAACCCAAAATAAAATGTTATCTTCATAGCCACCCAGAACAGTGCATTTATCATCAATCAGTGAATTACTGCCCATCACTAAGTAAGTGGCCATGTGCATGCTCTGAAATAACCCCAGGTGTGAGCTGGAACACCTTTATGTTCTGCCCCTTTATGGACCATTATCAGGCAGAGCTTGAAACACTTTACACAATTTACCTGATAGCTGGGACGACCTAAGAGTTTGCAAATACTAAAATACATCAAGGTTTAGCTGACAGGTTTTATGATCATGTCCTTGCTTTCCTCAGTTTCTTTCACAAGCACCTGTAAAGCAGTGTCTTTGTAGCAGGCTAGTTACTCTGTGTTTTAGCCTTGACTGCACTTTCAGAAGAAATCAAGGCTTATTGAATACAATAAGTGGACTCAATATCTGATGTTCCAAGGTGGAGGAGTGTAGTATTTACCATAAATTTTAAGAAAAAAAAAATCCAACAAAATAATAACGGGAAATAAGAAAAGAATAGTTACTTTAGTCTCTGCTTTTCCTTTTACCTGTAGTAATAGCTGAGAAGCTCTTTTAATGTTCATCTTGCTAATGGCATAATTGACAGAATGATTAACTGAATGAATGAAGCACAAAAGGCCAAGAACAGAGTACTTACAGAATAGCTCAATGAAGAATTAACTGAGAAAGTACATTAAGGTCTGACTTGTTTCAATAAACTGGTTATACTGAAAAAAAAAACCTCATCCATCTGATCTAGTGTCACTCTTCTGAAGCATTGAACAGAAGTGCACAGGGACTACACACACCTTAAAATTGAGATTCATTCTTCAGTATCATCCTGCATCTGCATCTTTATGGGTGAGATCAACCTCCAGTTTATATGCATAGCTGAATTTTGGCTGCTCTTCACACTTTCTGTCAGGATTGCTATAAAAACATTGTCCTGCAAAATCGGAGAAATTTTATCGTCTTCTTGCTAGTGGATTCTGTACACTATGGAAACCAAGCAAAGCTCGCTCTCAACCTCATAATTGTGTTTAGTAGTCCCAACTCTGCAGTTCTTATCTCATCACTGGGAATGACATAAGCACCTGGATCATTATCAGGCAGAGCTCCAAATGACCGAGCCTCCTGGCAGCATCTCCCTAATCACATTCCCTTTCTCGGTCTCTTCCTCCGCGTGACGGGAAGGATATACCTTTTCCAGAGTGCCAAATCATGGGTCATTTACATTGCTACCTTCTATGATATTTAATCTTCATAACGCTGCATGCTCTTCATCATTGGCAAGTAATTCTGCTCATGAAATAAAAATAAATCATACAAACAGAATCAGAGCTACCCCTTCACTCTTCTTACAGGAACAGTTCAATCTAATGAAGTCCTAGGAGGGTAGAGAGCTAAGAGCAGATCTACTACAAAGAAAAATTCATCTCAAATTCAGAAGTGATGAGAATGGTATTACACGTTACATAAAAGCACATGTCGCAAATACGCATGGGTGTAAAACAGAGGAAACAACAGCCTGGGTTTGCAACAAAAAAGCATTATCAGCAGAGTAAATGGTGTAGTTCAGACTTCCCGTTATAACACCGATTATTTCACCTCTGAATTTGTACCATGCAGTAGGAGTTGTGACTATCACGTACAAATGATCAGGGTATGTACAGTGGGTAAGACTACACACGTAAAAGAGATGCTTGGTGTTTCAAACAAGTATCGCATTTCACCCTATCCAAATCATGTTTCCGACTCTCTTAGCTAGGCTTTGTTTAGCAGTTATGTCTTTAACAATGACCATAAGTCATTTGAGGAAACTCAGAAAAAAGACGTGTAAATCCTAGTGTCAGTAGAAATCATCACAACAATCTATTTTAAGTATGATGAATTAATTTTTTCCTATGGGCTACCTATCTCTCTTTAGATGGAGGGAGTCTGTGGTGTCTCCAATGTACATTTAACACAGTCATTTCATTTTAAGGTGGATATTTTGTTTTCAGGCTTGGGATGGGTGTTAAATATTTGTTTAGTTGTGTGTGCATGTGTCTGTGTGTGTGGAAGGGAAGTTGGATGTGTGTGTAAGTTTATGTATGTGTGTATATAGGTACATACAGTATGTATATATCTGTCTGTAAGTGCGTGCCAGGCAGGTCATAGAATCAGAATCATAGAATCGTTTAGGTTGGAAAAGATGTTTAAGATCATCTAGTCCAACCATTGACCCTACTCTACTAGGTCTGCCACTAAACCATGTCTCCAAGCACCACATCTACACGACTTTTAAACACATCTAGGAATGGTGACTCAACCACCTCCCTGGGCAGCCTGTTCCAATGTTTGATAACTCTTTCAGTGAAAAATTTTTTCCTAATGTCTAACCCAAACCTCTCCTGGCGCAACTTGAACCCGTTTCCTCTTGTCCTATCGCTAGTTACTTGGGAGAAGAAATCAGCTCCCATCTCACTACAACCTCCTTTCAGGTAGTTGTAGAGAGCAGTAAGGTCTCCCCTCAACCTTCTCTTCTCCAGACTAAACAATTGTAATTCCTTCAGCCACTCCTCATAAGACATGTTCTCCACACCCCTCGCCAGCTTTGTTGNGAGACCTGCCGCCAGCTGGATTTAACGCCATTCACCACAACTCTCTGGGCTCGGCCGTCCAGCCAGTTTTTAATCCAGTCAGTTACACTGCAGAGAGTCTCCCCCGGCAATCACCAAACAACTCATTTAAGAGCACGACTGCAACTCTTGTAAACACAGTGATAGGATACACACTTATAATGAGAAAGCAAAAGTGTCAGATGACCCCACAATTCACAGAACCAGAGCAGTGACATTTACAGCCACCTCTGGATTCTACCTTTTAATGATAAACCATGTAGAAGACTAGTTATTTATTAATAACTGCAAAAAGAGAAAAGGCAAAAGAAGACAAGAATTTTCAGTTTGCTAGAAAAATACCTCTGACATAAGCTAGATCAGTCAAACATAAAACCCCTCTCTCACTTTACCTCCATGATACCTGCATGTGTAGGGTGGGCTACGGTAAATAAACAGCTCGCAGGAGAGACTATGCAGAGGAAATGCCCATCACTGCAGCTTTTCTAAGTGTACCAATAAAAAAAGATCAAAACCACCTGGGATTCTGGGACTGCCAGACTGAAGGCAAGTAATACCACAGGCAAACAAAGGCTTCCTAGACCCAAGAACCACCCTAACGCCATCAAAAGTTATGTTCTCTTGTCAAAAGGATTTTCCAGGAAATATGTTAGTGTCTACGTAATACAGGCTAATTTTAGGCCATGTAGCAGAAGTATTCAGCGTGAAGCACAGTCTAATCAAACTGCCCTCCTCTTCTCAGGTCACTGCAGGATCCTATTGCATTCTTTTCTCAACGAATAAACTTGTATTTTCACATTTGTAGTGGACCTAATTTCCAAACGCTGGCCACTTCCACCAGAAAAAGAATGCTTTCATCAGAAAAAGCAAAGCTCTTAACTACTCTGGTGCCTTCACCATGGAAGGTAATAAGCATCACAGCATTTTAGCAGATTATAATTTAGTTTTAGAACCCATTCTGTAAATGCCTGTGGAGATTTGGTAGAGTTCAAGATTTCGCTTTTAAAGTGACTGATGTTCTCAAGTTGTGAAAATAACCTAAAGAATTAAGTTCTTTTTTTCCCCTCTCTAACACTCCTAGTATATTCCTTATGCAGATTTTACACAGACAGGCACATCCACAATGTACTCGGGGGCTATTTGGATGGAAATAGAAAAGCTGTGGAGCAAGACAGAGCCAGCCTAGATGTAAACAAGCTGGAACTGCTGGCAGCTGTGCTGTTACAAATAAAATTGCATTCCCCACTGCCTTCTCACTTATCAATTTTGACAGAAGACTGTCCTGACTCCTCATAAACAGCATCGAAAAGGACAAATCACATTGGGTGTCAGATTTGCCAGAATGGATTTGGTTGGTAGCTTACTACAAAGAAACAGAGGGTTATCTCCATTTCACATGGTGGGGAAAAACAATGCTCTGTCCAAGGGGTGGGGGCTCTACCTTATAGGATAAAGTCTCATTTAATCCTCGTTTTTTTAAAGTCTGGTTAGATTTAAGAATCGCTGACACAAGATTTGTTTACATCAAAGCAGAAAGGAAAAATAGCAGCAAACATTTCTCAAATGCATAATCCAGAAGTAAATAAAACATAGAATGGGAAATATTGAAAAACAAAATCACTTCCCTGCTGATCCCTGCTTTATAGCTACACTTTATAGCTGCTTTGTGTCCAGACAAAGAATGCTCTGGGACAGCAGGATGCTGTAGACAATGATACCAAGGAAGGAAGGAAGGAAGAAAGGAAGGAAGGATGGAGGGAGGGAGGGA
>VYXH01008613.1:484239-553101 GCA_013397275.1 Burhinus bistriatus | reverse complement strand
AGAGAGAAAGAGAGAGAGAAAGAGAGAGAGAAAGAAAGAAAGAAAGAAAGAAAAAAGAAAGAAAGAAAGAGAAAAAGTAGTAGCAGAAAAAGAACGGATTAATATGCTGACATATAGGCATCTATTAATAAAATTTCTTCTTGCAACCATGGGAGCAAAATTTGGCCCTGTAGCTGACGAATCCTTTGATAATAAAGAAGATCCACTGGATCTGGGAATTCACTCTCTCCCTGCAGCCCTGGAGAGAAAATTTTTTGGTGCGCACTACACTTTTGTGTAGGAAATCAAACAACAGAGTAAGTTAAGGCATGGCAAGCCTGCCAGCGCCTATTCAGCAGTCTGATGTGTGATGATCAGTAACAGTCTGATGGCCCTGAGTGGGAGGAGGAAGACACCTAAGTGTCAGCTGAGACTCCCAAGGGGTGAAGACGGAGGACGGATAGCAGTCGCGGAGCAGATGGGGTAACGGGTTGGGCTGGATGAACGATGGAGCTGGACTGCGAATGTGAGAAACCTTTGATCACTGCGCTATGAACAAATTTAGCGTTGTGGTGGGAGGAAGGGTCTAAGCATATGGGGATGAGATAAACACAACTTTTAATTCTGCAGGCCTCGCAGTCTTGCTGTGGCCTTTCTAACTTGCTTTTAAAGGATATTTTAAGCTTAAAGACACATGGTGGACTTTACAGTGAGCATATCTCATAAGGAAGTCAAAGAGGGGGAAAAAAAAGTCCTTTACAGATTACAGGCTTCCTGGCTGCAAAAGGCTCAACAGCTGTCAGTATAGCCTTCAGGAAATCACAAATATCCACTCAAACCTGAGTTTTCCCCCTCAGCTAGCATGCGTAATACTAAATCTTCAGACCTCTGTCAAAAAGATAAATCCCAAAATCAACCCTTATGGGAAGTATTAAACATAAAGCACCCTAAATACTATTAAAAAACATTTTTTTCCTTATTGTCTGTATGATCACACTTCCTGGAAAGTAAAACGTCCTCAGCATACTTTGTTATTTCAAGCAAGCCATGGTCTTAGTTTTTTCCCTACTTCTTCCACCTCCCTATTTGTTCCCTTTCTTTCTGTTCTTTCCCCATGGTGCAATATGAATGCTAATTTATTAGAAGTACTTAACTATTTACATATATTTTCCTATGTTATATATGCATATATGTTTTCACCTGCTTGAGACCAAACACCCCTTCTGGTATGTTCTGCACTTGAGAAAACCATGAATTCTTGCTTTCTGAGCAGAGAGATCCATGACGAACAGCTTATATAGTATTTCTCAGCAGCCAGTTTTGGTCCTCACTTTCGGTCTTTCACTCAATATAACTGTGAAGTTGCAAGGATACGAGAAGAGTGTAAAGTACAATTAGCCAGCTGATGATATACAGCTAAGGGTTTCCTTTTCACTAATCTTAGAGTCTACATTCTCACTGGCTTCTCGTTGAACAAAGTGAGTGGGAATAGCACAGACAAGACAGAAACTGAACCTTATGGTAAAATGAGATAAGCAGGCTGGAGTAGTAACTATTCCATTGTGGAGTGTGTATGAATACACTAAACTGTCACATTGGCTCACATCGTCTATATTCCAAAGGAGTCCTTTGCTTTTGGACAATTTTGACAAAAATAAAAGAAAGAGATTTCTTATTACATGTATTTGGAGAAAAAAATCTGCTTTTCATTAAAGCTTCTAATCTGTCCCCAAATTGAAACTCTTTGGCTTTCAACATTGAAAAATAAGAGGTACAGCTAAGGAATCACTGGTCTGAGCCCCTGGAGTTAAGAAACCCTTTAAACTTTACCAGTCAGTATTTTTTGGTCTTGGGGCTTTTCAGATTTTGCTCCCCACCCTGTTTTCCAATGAAAATGGCTTTGACATAAAACGTTAGAATGGACCTTCTCTTGGTTATCAGGTGGAAATACAGCACCCTGCATCTGGCTAGAAGTCCATTAATTAGGGGGCTGGAGCACACCTCCTTTGAGGGCTGGCTGGGAAAACTGCATTCAGTTAGCCTTTTGAAGAGAAGTATCTTCTTAATAAGGAGATCTTATTGCTTCCTTCAAGTACCAGACTCTTCCTGCAGGTGCACAGTGGCAGCCACACGAGACAACAGACGCAAGTTGCTACTCGGGAAATTCCAATTAGCTATCAGCAACATGGTTCTTACTATGAAAGTAGTAAAACACTGGAAGAGTTGTCCAGAGATGTTGAAGACTGTATACTATAAACTGTATTATCAACTACATCAGCTGTATAACCTGCATCCACTTGTTTGCCCCTCTATGATAGGCTGTCTCTGAAATTTCTGTACTCGCCTCAAATAGCGGTACTTGAAAGGAACTTGGAAAATTTAGTGGTGACGTCTACTGAAGGGAATGAGACAATATTAGCACATGATATCAGTGCTAAAATCTTTACAGTGACTTCTCCTACATTTCTGTTTGCCATTCATTGTGCTGGAGATTAAGGTCTGGAAAGGAACCAACACCTGCAAAAGCTCTATGTACTTGGAAACCAGACTTTGCCCTTGAGACTGTCAGATATATCCTTCTCTGTCCATGTATGCTCTCTTCAATACCTTGTGGACCTTCTCAGGAGAAGACCCCAATATCTGGAGTTTGCCTGACTCTAACGGTATGAAAACAGTCAAATCTGATACGTTTCAAAGGGTAGAGAAAAACCTGTTGAAAGTAATAATTATGATAAGAACAGGAACTTCAAGCCTCTGGTAGATAGCTCTTCCCCTTCCAAAAAACACTTACGCTGCAGCTGTTTCTAAACTGATTCCCAGCTCTCCCAAGTTTATAAAAGAGCCCTTTCATAGCTCAGACCTCTTTCTAAACTGTAGCAGGTACCTTTTTCTCGTGAACAAACCTTAGGTACAAAAAGTCCAGAGGTTTATGGGCTGTCATAGCTGCAGTTCAAATCAGCTGAGAATCACTTGGCGTAATTAGCTTTTACTTTTTACAATAAATTTCACCTATTGCAGGTAAAATCATACTTTATTTTTATTGCATTGCAAAATGTTTCTGCCCAGCACTTGGCTCTGTAAACATCATTATTACTGCTGCCTGCCTGCTTTGGGCCTGAAACATGTCAGAAGATTTATCTGCCTCATCAGCACTTTCTAAACACCCAGGCAGCCAATCGAAATGGGGAGGCATAACAGATGTGCCAACATCTGCTGCAGCGAGCATTTATCTGGACAGCAGAACATGTAGCCGTAGATTCAAACTCCTAACCAGTTACAATTCCACATGTTTGGACAGCCTTGATCTACAACTGTGTGAAGGTTATTTTGGAATATTAATTAAAATCAAGTTGAAAACATAATTTTTCAATTTCAGACAGCTGGGAGAAACATAGCTTCCTGTAACTCAGCTTGTGACTTTCAGACACAGTAATGGCAAAATACTATGAAAAAGCTAAATTTAAAGTTGAGCTTACAAAATTAGAAATTCTCAGAAAGCGCTAAGCTAAAATTCCACCCCATCCATGCTCTTGTTTACTTTGAGATACATACATATTAAAATATGTATAGTTAAAATATGCAAATTTTAATCACATACATGTGCCTATAAATCAAGCACATGAAGTGATAGGCAGTGACTTTTACACCACATTTTTATTTTCCTGGCATCAAAATGAGGTCTATGGGCACCATATCCATGCTGAGTTTCAGCTGTTCAAACTTCTGTTGTACATGGAAATGTCCTCCACCCCCAAACACATACTTGTATAGATTGACGAAATCATGAGATGAAATACAAAGCAAACTCATCATCTCTTTTTTGATGCACAATACAGTTTCACCTGTATTCCTACTCACCAAACCATGCCCTCCAGGAATGACTATCACATTCTCTTTGAAGAGCTGCCTCATTAAATAAAAAAGCAAACTTCCAGAGAAAAGACCTCTCCTGCTTTTTTGATTTTGCCTCTGAAGGCCCAGCATGCATAATATTGAAACCTTGTTTAAAGTCCATTTTCTTGTAAAAGGTTACCTCTTGCTAGGGGGATTCAGCCTTTGCTTCCTGCGCTCTTGAATTTCCTAGGATACTGTGCTTTAAAATAGTGACATTATAATAAGCTGGTTAACATGACTTAGGTTATTTTTAAAAGAATATGTAAAAGAAATTATTTTCTCCCATGTTTTGTCTGTATAGATAGATTCCATGTCTCCAAGACATACTACACAAACTTTCAAGCAGAAAGCATATGAAAAATAGTATTAATAAAACCCTTAGAAACATTTTCACTGTAAAGCATATGTGGAGGTATGTGGTATAATAATATAAAAACTGTCTAAACAAAGCAGTTCTGCAAAAGAGAAGATTTATAATCCACAGACTTCCATAAATATGAAAATATTGCCAGCACCCTTCTCTTCCTTAACTGAGTGAAAAACACATAGCAGATGTTGTAATGTTGCCCAACAGCAAAGTGCTGCTGGACTAAGCTCACTTTTCTTCATTTTCCTGGAAAAACATAAGCTCTGACAACAAGGAAGAATTTTTATTGGCTTTCAGGTGAAGTGAGGAGTAACCCTGTATTTGTTTTATCAAATCATGAAACAAAATTAATATCCCTGACTTGATATATTTTCCTCCTGTTTTAAAACACAATAAATGGTAATAACTTTGATAAATTTGCCCATATCAGTTTTGTGCCTCTTTCTCCCCATTCTCTCATGATCCTCTGTAGTTGTGGACACAATTCAAATCCCTAAATTGGGATATTCATTACTTAGGGGAGGTGAGACGACAGCAACTTCATCTGCTTTGAATGTCAGAATTTTGCGATGACATACAGTAACACACTCAAAATTAACAAACTGTGGCAGAAACTACCCTGACATCCTCTTCCATCTAAATGATCCAATCACTAGCAAGGAAGAAAAGTGATTTAACGGCCAAAAGAGAGATGCATTACAAGTAAAGGCTCCTGGGTTTTACTGCCAGTTCTGTCACTGACTGACTTGGCAACTCTGTCAATATGACTGTCCTTAGTTCACCTGCCTGTGAATTCCTGCAGCAAGGCAGGACATAGTAACACTGAAGAACCTCAGTGGAATGGTTTTAAGTTTAATTAATTTATATTTGAAAAGTGACTGCAATTCTTAAAAGAGAGACGAAAGAGTAAAAGGAAAGGAGTGCTCCTTTTTTACCACTATTTTGCTCATTTACAGTCTACAACTGGCCACAGTTAGGGAGAAATTACATATTTATTATTGTCTATGTGTAAATTACGTTGACTTAAATCCCCAGGCATTTTAAAAATAAAAATGACAATGAAATACATAATCTTATGCTGTAGTACGCCAAATGCATGCTGAAAGAGTCTCATTTTAATTATGACACAGCGTTATTCAAAGTATTACGTAAGAAAATATTCCAATGCCTCTTCTCCATTTTAACTGTGATCTTTTCCTTTTTTAGCCTGTAGCAACAGTGAGCTGGATCACAGGCCAGGTGTTAGCAGCTCAGAACTCCTTTTGAGTTAAAAGGAAAAAAATCTCAAGGAAGGGTTTCAGAAGCCCCCATCATTGTCTTGTTTTCTCAGGTCCAGCTGAAACAACTCTGATAACCTGTTTACTAGTCCAAGAGACTTCCTCACAAGCTTTTCAATTAACAGCTTTAAAATACAGTCCATCTTTGTCTCTGGATTTGTATGATACGACAGGTAGGAATGGAAAAAAAAAAACCACCCCGCGGCCCCACAAACCAGAAGGACTCTCCCAAGCAACCAAGACCACTGATCACAGGCACACACGTACCTGTTCACTTCCTTTATGATACTTCTTAACATCAGATGCTGTACAATATTAAGAATTGGCACAAACAAATCAGAAAAATGGTGTCAGTAAAATGTCTCTATACCATGGGGCATCCACAATTCAGCCACAACTGCCAGGCAGTTACGAACTGATGGTCAGAAAATAAATATAATACAGAAAGTCGCAGTTTATCTAAGCCCACTCTGAGCTGTCAGACCAGCCCCTCCACCACAACAGCAGCTGCATAAGGGAAGGCACGTCTCTGCTCACGTATAAGGTGAGAAGAATCTGCTTTTCCATTGAAAATCTACACCACGTTTACCAGCAAGTCTTTTCACATCCCCCTTACCATACCAGCCAGGTCTGATGAAATGGAAAGACACAACCTTGTCCACCATTTCAGCTCTTCTACACTGCAACACTCACGTCTCTATTAGGATCCTTATTTCTTGAGGCCTTCTCTTCTAAATTACATCTGGTGGTTGCTGAGTTAAAAAACTGCCTTTTATTCACTAAAGGCTCTTTTTTGATTCATCCCAAGTTTTAAGTTCAGGAAAAAAAAAAAATCCAATCGCAGTAGGAAATACAGAAGAAACAAGCACAACCTGATAGCAAGTCACAGAGGGATGATAGTGGTTCTGCTCCTTCACATCACTGTCATCCTACCTGAACCTGGCCGGAACTTGACTTGAGTGATCCCTGCTCAGAACAGGATTTCTCTCTCTCTCTCACCCCTTTATATTATTAAATAAAAAACCACGACTTAATAGCTGTACAGAGAAATTTCATGCTACACGTAAGGAATTTCTGGAAAACTCTTATCTCAGAGACGCTTCCCACTTTGATGGTTACACATCCGTCTTCTGGGTTAGCTTCATTGTACAGAAACACTCATCAGGTAACAAAACCAAAGAGCCTGACTGCAGCGATCAGAAGCACTGGCAGTGTGTGCACAGAAGCCGTTGCCATAAAAACTGTTTATTCAGGTGTTAGCAATTGAAGCGGGAGCTCCAATTGCCTTGCTGCAAGCGCCTGTAACGCTCGCACAGGGGTGTTTGCAGGCTATCACAGCTCTGAAGGGAGCTGTTACAGGCTATCAGCTCCGTAATCCTCATGTTAAAAAGGCCCTAAATATGTTGTACAAGATAGGCAGATCTGTTTGGTTTACTGCTTAAACAATCCATGTGTTGAAAAGGCCTTAAACATGAATTCACAGGGCAGGCAGGTCTCTCTTGGCCCATTACAGCAGTGGTGGGCCTTTCAGAAAGTCACCAGAGACCACACTTTAGTGGCCCATGAAGGCCTTAACCCACAAATACTTACACGTTGAAGTAATTTTATTCAGATAAACAGCCTCACTCAGATTGCTAATCTGAACAGAATTACTCCTCCTTTTGTTCTTAACAGAAAAAATACCCATAAAATTGATCACTTCAAAAGTCTCATGTCACAGAAATAGGAAATTCGAATTTGCACCTGAAATACCAACCTTCCCTCACCACAATGGGATGAATGTTGCTGGAAGAGTGAACCAGTGTGTTACATCTGCTGCAATACTGAGATATGGGAAGAGAAACGAAGAGAACAGGATAAAATTCTCCCCTATGGGAGTTTTAAGTGTTCAGTGAGAAGAGGTCCACGCAAAACCTTGCTCATGGCCAACTCCCAAAGTTTTCTAGCTTTCTTCTCTTTAAGGCCCATTTTTAGTCATTTGTGAAAACAGCTGACAGCATCTGATCCAGAAATGCTCAGGTCAATAGGAAACATTAGCAATTTCAGTGGGTTTGGATCAGGCCAGTGGTAAACTTAAAGGACTAATCTACATTTACAGTTAACAGATTTATGATCTCAAATACTTATCACAACATTTAAATGAACGGCTGTGCATAACCATAAATTAGCACTTACATTCAACACGCAAACACACACACATATTTCCTTATTCCGACTGAAAACCTGTCCCTTGGGTGTACAAAGCCAAACATTAACTGAAGAGTTTTAACCAACCCTCAGAGCACTAAGGGTTGCTCTGCTTTGTAGAGATATTGATGACTTCTTTCACATAAATCTTCTCGTTTCCAGAAATCCTATTTTCCAGAGCATAGGAGGAATCAAAATGGTAGGTATGTAGTTCCTAGCTTACCCTCCGAGGTTCACAGAGGCATCAGGTAGGAAAAAGCTCACATGGCTTTTTCTCAAGATCCTCTTACTACATTCTTTTGTGGCTGCTGTTTCTTGCAGGACCTCTGATCCTTTCATTGTCTGGACACAAAAGGCATCATAAAAGCTGACCACAGAAAGATTTCACCTGCACATCCTTCACATGGTTGTCTGTTGAGTTAGTGACATGCACTAAATTTTTGAGCAAAAAAGTAAAATAAAGAAGCTCAATGGTTTCTAACACCTTAAGTGAAGAGCATCAGGGTACCTCGTAATTTCATATAGGGTCAACTCAGCGCTTAACAACTTCTCCTGCATACTAGCATTAATATTGCCCCAATCTGTCAGCACTCGCATGCATTAAAACCGTAGTCATCAGACACAGGCAGGCTAACACAATGGCTGCCATTCTGCCTTTTTCACTCTGAAAATACTAATCTTGGCGTGCTGGACCATTGATGTGGTTTTCCAGGCTCCTGCAAGATGTATCATTGTACTGAAGCAATCACTTGTGCCTTTGCCTAAAAATGAGAACCATCAGCGCTGGAAAGTCTTTTAGGCAATTATGCTGGTCTCCTTTGCACTTCCACATCAACTAAAACCCAACCTCCCTCCAAAAAAACCCCTCAATGCTGAGCGCAAACTTCAGCCTACTCTTCCTCATATATGCAACAACAGTTACCTTGACCCACTGCTATTCCTTCTCAAGGATGTCTACTTTTGCTGTTTGTAAGAAGCATTCAGCTAGAAATAAGAATCTTTTCCAGCATCTCAGATATATGAGATTTTAAAAGCTTTAATTCCCCAGACATATTGGCTCTCACAGCAGAAACCAATCACTTCCCATTTTACTTTTGCTCAAAAGCCACTTCAGTACATAGGTGATACGAAGGTCTCTGCCCTTGGATAAGGACCTGTTGACTGAACGATACTACCTGCTCATGCTTGTTTGTAACATCTTATTTTCTTCTGCCCCTCTTATTGAAAGGCAGTCTCCTCAGACTGAATATGTAGGACCAGATATCAATGATGCTTTCTTTCATCCAGCTCTGTCTTTACAACATTCTTTGGGGGTTTTTTTTGACCAGTTTTTTCACTGTTCCACCATTTAACTGACTTTGTCCCCTTAATTTCTGCGTATATGGTTAACATTCCAAACCAAGTATATGCTGTTTCTCTCTCCTAGATAGTAGGTTCAGAAATGTTATTAAATAAGTGCACATCCATTAGCTTATTTACTCCTCTCCAGCACCAGTAGCCTCTGCTTTTCTTACAAGGACAAATCTGTGGGACAAATTTTAGAGCCATGTTTAACACCGATTTACTGGGAGCTGTGATGGTTTTAGTCCCTTCACCTCATCAGTACTTGACAGTGTGATGTATACTCTTAACATCACAAGATGTAATTCCAGTAGCACAACAGCCACCCATAGCCAGACTGGGTGGGTTTGTCCTGAATTTCTTTGGCTCTCTTTCAGTGATACTGACTGCAAGTCCAACTGAGCATTTACAAATTGGTCAATTCCTGCTTTATCTTAAAAGTCCTCATGGGTATCTGGCTATGCCAGAATTGCAAATCTTTTGATCTCTTTCTGCCAACACCAACTAGTGCTGGCTCTGACCCCTGTCTCAGTATCTACCAACAATGTGGATTCCTTTTAGGACAAGTTTTGCAGCAGCAACATAAGGATGGTCAAGTTGGCTATCAGCAATCCCCCAGCTTCGTCATCTTCCCAGCCATTTGTTTAAAGTATAGTACTGCATGGAGCCTAATGAGCCTCCCAGGGAGTTCATCCTTCCAAGACAATTGGCTCATACTTGAGTTTATTGTGCTGCGACAATCTGAGCACAACGCATTGGGTTCTTCTAGCTTGCAAATGGAGTAGAAGACTCTTGTAAGTGTCTAATCCTACCAAATCCAGCAGCAAGCATAAGTCCATATCCCCAGTGCTGGCTATCATATGTGACCCTGCTGTTTGTTTCTTATGGTAGTAACTCAGGTACTTAAATGCCAGCACATATCTGTAAGCAAGTTCCAAGCTGATCAAAGCTTTCCAGGACATTTCCTTTCTTGGAAAACATTCTTGTTTACAGCACCTCAGTTGCTAGTCATCTTATTTCCTTACTTCCTAATTTGGCTGCGTATTTTGCATTTGTGTCTCAGAACTGATGCATTCTTCACTTATAAACCATTTCTAGGAAACAATGAGAAGTTGCTCTAGTTCTTTTTCTGCTTGCTATCTTAGAATCATAGCATTGTTTTGGTTGGAAGAGACCTTTAAGATCATCAAGTTCAACTGTTAACCTAGCACTGCCAAGTTACCACTAAACCATGTCCCTCAGCACCACATCTACCCATCTTTTAAATAGCTCCAGGGATGGTGACTCAACCACTTCCCTGGGCAGCCTGTTCCAATGTTTGATAACCCTTTTGGTGAAGAAATTTTACCCAATATCCAATCTAAACTTCCCCGGTGCAACTTGAGGCTATTTCCTCTTGTCCTATCCCTTGTTACTCAGGAGAAGAGACCGATCCCCACCTCTCTACAACCTCCTTTCAGGTAGTTGTAGAGAGCGATGAGGTCTCCCCTCAGCCTCCTTTTCTCTAAACTAAACAACTCCAGTTCCCTCAGCCGCTCCTCACAAGACTTGCGCTCTAGACCCTTCACCAGCTTCGTTGCCCTTCTCTGGACATGCTCCAGCACCACAATGCCTGTCTTGTAGTGAGGGGCCCAAAACTGAACACAGTATTGGAGGTGTGCCCTCACCAGCGCTGAGTACAGGGAGACAATCACTTCTCTTGTCCTGCTGGCCACACTATTTCTAATACAAGCCAGGATGCTATTTGCCTTCTTGGCAAGTAAGAACCAATCTTGTTTCAATCCCTTTCTGAAATCTCCAGGTTTGGCTTTGAATCCATTTAAAAATTGTTAAGTTTCCCATGGAGACCTCTGAGCTGCTTATTTGTATCCTTTTAGTACAATGGGAACACTAACGTGCAGTTTGGAAACTGGACCATACTCCTGACACCAGCTAGGTTTTTTGCTGTATGTGATTAGCTAAGGTTCACACCGGAAAGTTGTTACAAAGAAAAAAACAATGATAAAATGAGGGAGCACTGACACAATCCTCCTTCTACTGAAAGCACAGTAATAACAATAAACCTCTTTTCCCTAAACACAGAAGAAATCAAATGGTGGGAGATAGAGAAGGCTCTGTGCTTCTTCCACCCAGCCTGCAGCTCTCAGTGTCCTAAGCAGAGCTTCTGCACCCTGTCTTCTTGCTGCTTTTACCCTTAGATGGTGGATGGACAACGGTGACTTTAAAAGTCGTTGTCTTCCCAAGTGCTTGAGCATTTTTTCCTTCCCTGATGCTGCTGCCACAGCACAGCAGCTTGCGGAGCTATGCTGGAAATTAGACTAGGCAGCTGGGCGAGGTTAAAAACAACCCTTATAAAAATATTTTTTTTTTTTAAATTACTTCTCACATCTGTTTCACAAAAAGTAACACTGGCATAACCAAGGGGCCATAACATCAAGGCAAGGGTGGGACTGAGTGGCCACAGCAGGGCACACCTAAGCCAATCCTGTTGTAGAGAACTTGACAGCATTGGACCATAGCCTCTGCTCTGCTCACTGTCCTGCTGCTTCTCCCCTGGATCAGCAACAATAGCCAGTAAATCCCTTTTGACTCTGTCCTCTATGAGACTTTTTTTTGGTTGGAGACATGTATCTCTGGGAACAATGCTCTCAATTGTTCCAGCTACCTAGTTGCGACAAGGGAGCTTAATAATGTCTTATAAGGACCTCAAATAACAAGTAACACAACCAATAAGTAACAGAAATCATAATATTACCATATGGGCTTAAATTTTTGGAATGTCTTTCATGTTCATAGCTCTGCTAGTCAAAGGCTCCGAGATATTCTTGTTTCTCCTTCAAAAGTTTCATATTTAGTAGGAAGCATTCTTCTCACAGGAAGCTAGACAGTTCCTTCCCTATTTAAATTTCCCATGAAACACTTTATTGCAGTCACTCAGTGAATTTGCCTTGGGCAACTGAATCACAGCTGACAGCAAATTAATGACTATGATGGTGTGATTAGTAGCGATTACAGGCAACTGAGAACCTGCCCAACATTGTCACAATACTTATGCCAGCTATTATTAGAGATTAATGGTCATAAAGAGGGCTTGATTCCACCAGGTAGACTCTTTACCAATTTGAAATCTGTTAGTATTTTAATATGTCACCATTCAAATGGTGAAAAATTATTTTTATCTAACCATTATTTTTTAACATTCTTTCTAGATGCTTACATTACTAATGTATTTAAATATTACTAGAAAAATAGTTTCTATTACATTTAAGGAAGAAGTACCCTAAACCAACACACTTGACAGAGAAATTTAGTATTACCTTACACATGGGGAGTCAAAACAGAACTTAAGCTCTGAGACTCTTGTGCTGTGAGATAACACACCAAAAACCAACTGGGAAGAAATGACAATTTCACTAATCCCTAGCAATGATTTTTTGAGGAGTTCAAATAAAAGTTTGCTTGTTCTGAGTGAGAGTCACTAAGTAGATGTTATTTGATTGTACTGCTTCCTGGGGGAAGAATTCCAGATTCCCCAGGCTGCTGGAAGAAAAGAACAAGGGGCTGAACTTGCAATAGAGCATCGTAGCTGCTAAAGACAGGATAAAAGTGAACACACTGTATATTTGCAAAAGCTTTCGCCATTCATTTCATTTCCAAATGTCAACCAGTTATATGAAACCCTTAAAAAGATTTCTTAAGGTAGAGCAAACAGGAGGATAGGATATTTTTAATCTTGTATTAAAGATATTTAATTATTTATAATCACTCTTATTTAAAATACAGTAAATTGAACTTATGCAAAGTCTCGGCACTGTTTAATAATAAAAAGAGCCATCTGCTTCGTATGCCTGCCCCTACAAATATTTTGCTACTGGATGATAGTGGAAAACATGGAAAGCTTATGACTGGCAGACAAGAAGACTATTTAGATATTGAAATGAAAATCTAATGAAGAGCAACATCACTGATCACATGTTATCATTTTGGGAAGCCTCACATAATGATTTTACAGTGACTCAGAAACAAATCCACCCTTGTCACTGGAGAGTACAATGCATTAACGGCAAAGGGAGATTGGTGGTACAGAGCACAATTTCTTATAATTGCAATACTTACAATGTCAAATATCAAAGAGCAAGTAATAGAAATTGTATTAATTTTCAAAGTTGTAGCCTGATCTTACAAACACTCAAGCACACATCCAAGTATCTGGAAGACTGATCCCTAAGGCATGAGATACCAGGCCAATTAATTCTTAAAATTAGGAAAAAGAAAAAAGCAATTAAGCTTCCAGTTACCATGTTTAATTTTGGAAAGGCTTGCTTTAAAGTGTTAAAATTGCAAAAGCAAAGCATCGGAGTTACAGTCTCCACTGCACAAAGACAGAACATGTTTAATAAGCCTCCTGGACTTGAACGTAGCCACCCACTGCAAAATTATGCTTTCACATTTCACGTGTGTAGCCTAACCCCAGTAAAGCCTGTGACATTACACAGGTATAAAATAAAATAGTCTTTGGTGCTGATTTTTTAAGAAGTATTCCCATTCATTTTTCTGAAAGGAGCCTGCTATCAGCTGTGCAAATACCATATCTATAATAACAGAAAGAGAGGCTGTGGTGTGCCAGTGATCTTACCTCATACTCAAAGTCCTCTGCTCTATCTGCATCAGCAGGCAGGCTGGAAAGATACTCATTACCTTCATAAAATTCATGCTCCACTGGGTGAAGAGAATGGCAGCTATGTGGAACAAAGCAGTACAACAACAGTAGATGAGACAATAGGGTTTTTTTAAATTAAAAAGTGATAACCCCACCACCACACACACACACACACTTCTCTGTAGTTTTCTCATCTCTGCAATGCTACTCTGAATGGCCTGACAGCCTGAAAGGAACTGCACCAAGAAGTAGCACGGGCTGTTTTCTTTTCAAAAGCTCATACTCCAGCTGAGTTTTGCTGGGTTCATCTTTTGTCAGTCTTACACAGGGTCATTTCTTAAAAGGGTCTATTTTGGGCCAGACTGCTTAATCGTGACAATGTGGCATTCCTTACGCTCATAAATGTACCTAACTCCAGATTCACGTGCTGCATCATCACTGGGGGCAACACACTAATTATACAGTTACAACATCTTGAATGTCTACAATCTGCAACCCACTCCAGGCTCACAAATTGTTCAAGAACTTGCATAAACCAACTTGCATTATCCTCTTCTGTTAAAGTGATAACAGGGTGGTGAAATGCATTTGAGTAACTGCACACCTAAAAATGTCAGTAAACTGCACATTAAATGGGCTTGGAGCACAAAGAATGAGGTCTTTACAATGTGCACTTAGGTACAGACTTAGACCCAGTGTGGATCTATCTTAGCAGAGGTAGGAAAGTTTTCCCCATGCTGAGGGCATGGGAACTTCAATCACAGTAGCACACAGTTTAGTAATATCCAGTAACAACTCAAAAATATACACATATCATTTGCATAGCTGTGCAGCAGTAAGTGGTAGGCTTAATCCAGCATTTGGCTCGCAAGTTCTCTCTGAGACAATAACCTACCCAGTTTACCTAGAACTTCTAAAAATGGAGCTACATCAAAGTCAAAAGTGGTATGTTCTCCATTAGCATCAATTCTGCAGAGATGTGCGGCATGCCAGGAAGTCAGTGGGAAAGCTCTAGGGCTATTATATTTTTGCTGGCTACAGACAGAAGGCAAGGGTCAACCACTAGATGATGTTACTCATGAGGTGGAGTCCCAAGAGGAAGAAGCCTACACCCTATTTTTGTATAAGCACTACCTGTTGGTGTTTGCATTCAATTCAGTTTCAAAGAATTCAACTGAGGGATAATTTAATTCATATCATTTGCCATATAACAGGTGAAATTGTACTTTCTGTATTTTTTGAATTGTTTTGCTTTTGATAAGGGGACTTTTGAATTAAATAATTTGTTTCCTTGATTTTTTGGTAAGAAATTTGGAAGAACAGAAAGCAACAAGACAGCTCTTTCTAGGTTTGAAAAAGCGTTTTTGTTATTAGGAAAACAGAAATGTTTTTCTTCTTGACTAGGGCTTAGCTTTGGATGAACAAACACACAAACACAAAGTAAACACAGCCAAGATTCCTTCCTGTAGCTCTAATTCATGAGCAGACTTCAGGAAAACCATCACTGAAGCCGGAATGGGACAGTGGTTATCAACAACATTTATAGTTTAAAATGTTCCTGAGACTTTTTCGAGAGAAGGCTACAAGCCCACCACTGCAATGCCTCAATCTTACAGGTAAACAACGGGAGAAGATAAACCATACCTGTCTGAAAGTAGAAAAGGGCAAATATCAGGAACTGGTGGTGTGGAAGGCCTTAGTTTGGCCAGAGCCATAATGTGCTCAAAAGTGATGTCAGTCTGAGTGCTGGCATCCACAAGCCGAACATCCTGAGAGCTACCATGAGCTTTGCTAATTGGAGCTCGTCGTAAAACCTGAACTACTATTGGCTCCTTGGCGTTGCGAAAAGCTTCCACTGCCTCTTCGTGAGTGGCCTTGGAGAGGTCCTTCCCATTGACCTAGAGAAAACCAGAAAAATATATGAAAGATTACTCACAAGAGAAAAGGCAGCATAAAAATATGGGTGTAAAATGTAGGGGGATGAATTATTTGTGTAGTACCCCAAGCCATGTGCTGACATTGAGTGGACCTTATTTTGGCATCCATGCAAGTGAAACGATAAGGCTGGGAGGAGAAACAAATTCTTTAATCTTTGCTAGAAATTGGAAATGATTTGAACTCTTCCATAACTGTCCCAATGGAATCTGAACACAGCAAAGAAACTACAGCATTTAGAAAGGACATTTAAAACTGTTTCTCTCATGCTATTTTATTCACCTCATAAAATACAAATAAAAAAGGAGGGGTGCCTTTAATTTTCGATTTCAGCATTTTCTGTGGCATGCAACTGTTTTACAGGATTTCTGGCACAGCATTGTTATTAATGCAGATGTCAATAAACATGTCTCTGATGTCTAAAAAGAAACAAGGCCAATTTCCAATGTTTTGTCACTTATCTGCTGTGGCCATTATACAATCATTAAGACCAAAGATAGGAAGATTTGACTAACACAGTCAGCTGCTGCTCTTTTAAGGAAAGAGAAATCTAAATCAAACAAACTGAAGAAAAAATTTGCTGCAAACAGACGAATAACAAACCAGAGAAAATTAGGCTGCAAATGCAGCATAGCTTGGCAAAACTGAAAGACTGTGGCAAGGTTTCTCTCTGCTACAGGCAAAGCAGGAAATTGCTCCCAGTCTAGATGAGGCCGTCTGGTATTAAAAAAGGTAACTGCAAGGTTAGCAAGGTGATGCTAAATTCATACGAATTCAGGTGTTTTAGGCAAACTTGCCAAGTATCAGCCCACTATAAAATGTGAGGGCTAATTTGTCAATGGCAGTCAGTAGCTAAGCCCTTGGACGCAGGGGCTGTGCAACATCCTTACACAGAAAATACCATTACGCTGTTTCCAGAGCAATGGGACTGCTGTTGACTGCTGTACAGGACCTAACTGTTACGAACTACTGTGGAGATGAGATGACTCTGCCAGGGCAGAAAGGCAGGGTTTTCTAGTAACAAATGTGCATATCTAAGGTTACCAAAGCCTGATTAAAATTTATATCCCTGGGAAAAATCTCTACATTTGCAGGAAATCAGAAATAAGATTCTACTGCAAGTTCATGCCCAAATTACCTTTAGACACTGAAGTCGTAAAACTTCTGCTTAATGAACCAAGTCTAATTCCTCCCTCCCTAGAAATGGGACAGACCTCATAACTGACTTTTCCCCAATGCCTGCAAATCCTGGTTGAAGACAAATTTGCTTTGCCACACCACTTTCATTCAAGACATTCTTGGAACTTATCAAAAAAGGAAAAACATGCAAACAAGAAAAACGTAAGCAAACTCAAAAGAGTTCAGTAACATTTTTAAGCCTGCCAAGAGAAGCATTTGCCATTAAAAATGTCATATTTGAGGCAACATGTATAACCATAGTCCTGTCTGTTCATGTGGATGGTTATGATACAGCTGACCATTAATTACATGTATATATCAACTCAATACATTTTCAGAGTATGTGCTTGAGTACAAAGTACAACCAGCTTTCCACTGACACAACTTCCAAAGATGCAGCGCTTTCATGGCCATCTTACTCACGAGGACATGCAAAATAACCACACCGTAGCATAGCCACCAGTGCAAAGGTCAGCTGACCTTTCTTAGCTAGCCCTGATGCTGTATGTGGTGATGAGAAGGCTAGAAATTATCTGAACAGATTTCTAGACATAAAAAAGCTCAACACTCCCTGTGCTGAATGCCTGGGATCCCCAGAAGTACCATACCACTGTAGCCTAGATTGTGATCAAGTAATGTGAAGAGCAGCTAGCTTGGTCACCTACGTTTTACGTATATGTACAGTTTCTCTGATGACTGAGGTCAAAAATGTTAAGATTCTGTGTTAAGATTTTATTGTTTAAATTACCATCCATCAAATTATAACCTAGGGTTATGTTAGTCTAAGTTACATGGAAAAATATCATTGGTATGTAAGAGGAAGTGCCAGAACAGTCAAAGAACAAGTTACGTTATAAGAAAATAAAAGACATTTCCCCAAGGAAGGAGCTTCTGCAAACCCTCTCTGATAGCACAAGTTATACTACCAGGGTGTTCAGACTCAGCTCCATCTAATAGAGGCAATTACAGATAAAACTTCAAGCCTGGGTCTTCTAGTTACTCTTCAGTTCCAGCCTCTGCTTCATTCTTGCTTCTGACTCAGATCCTATCAAGTACACAATTTTCCATAGTTTCTGCAGCTTTTGTAACAAGAGTATCCAATAGGCCCTCTGAGTAACTCTCATTCCTAAGGCCCTAGGAACAGAAAAATTACTTTCCTGCCTCTGAAAACCCTTTTAATACTTTTAAAGTTTCGGATAACTATATGGTGTTTCTCCTAAAAGCAAATGCTTGGGAATAAATACCACATAGCACGGTATCAATTTTTCCCCTATTCGACTATAAAACACACAATCCTTCTGTATCCCAGCTGAACCACGTGTTTTTTGGCACAAGCTGACCATTTTGTCACAGATCCACATTAGCAAAGCAAAAAGACATTTGGACAGCATACAAAATACATTATTAGATTTTTTTGGGAAAACCAGAAGCTCTGTTTATTCATATTAGTCAATACTTATCACTTATTCTGACGAAATAGACATAAATTCACAACAATGCCATTTACATGCAAATTTTATTTCCAAAGAATAATAATATTTTAAAATCACATGAGTGTGAAAAATCACAAAACATACACATTTTCATTTATCCTGGGAACCTATGGCTGACCTCTATTTTCATTTAAATGGCCATTTAATTTAAAGACTTTACAAACATTCCATCCTTTATGTTGGTTTCTTACGAAATACAAGCACTTCGAATACCCAATACTTGTTTAAATTGTCACTTGAAGTTCATCAACACACTTTGTCAATCTGCATAAAGGTCACCTAATTTATGAATGCTGCCCTTCTCAGAAGAAAATCTATAGCTGAATTACTCTATGCTGGCAGCTGTCCTGCCCACTTGGGGCTGGGAAGAGAGAATTTATTTTAAAACCTAAAGCCAATACTACAGATGGGGTTGGAAGCTCTCTTTACGTAGCTTCTTTACGGGTTTTCTGCTTCCTGCATTATCCCCCAACTTAACACTCACATATCGTTACCCTGGGAGCCATAGACAGCTGAGCACTTATTTACAGCAAGCTACTTACAGGTTCTTAGTGGATGATTAAATAAATTCCTTGCCTCGGAAAGGTTACTTTCAGTGGAATCCCGGGTACTATTTTAAGTGGATAGAGAAATCAGTCACTTCTAACAGTCAACACAAAGACATGGGAATACATTTGTTGTACCAGATGGGCTAATTAATCCACAAGTAAGTTGTGAATGTTAAGTAAAGAATATATCTTTTCTCATGTAAACCATCCTCCTGCCCTATTAGATTAAGCTTCTGTTTAATGAACACTCTCCCTCTCGTTTTGGACACACTGCAAAGTCTGGGCCACTTGTCAACATCTCCCCCAGAGTGACTAGTGGCCACTGCCAGGATCCTGGCCATCCCCTTTGGATTCTTGCTCTAAATCCAGCCACATGCAAAACTGCATTAGCGTCAGAAAATAAACAAGCAAACGAGCTTTGTCTTTCATGTGCAAATCAACTGACACTGGCCAATTGCCACTTCTAATGCCAGCACCGCTGTACATAGGTCTATTCCCACTCACACATAGATGGACAGCAGAGAAGGAAGGAGGGACAGGACTAAACAACAAAACAGTGATGATAAAAAAATGAAAAAATGTAGGCAAATGGTTGTTAGGTTAACCTTGTGCTTTGAGTTAAAAAAAAAAAAATAATAAAAAAAATCAATCCTTCGATGAAGACTGCTTCCAGGATTTCAGTGTGTCTGTGACTGGGAAATGAAATAGCCTTGTCTTGTCACAGTTTTCTGCTCTTGGCAATTTCTTTTAACACTGGCCAGAATTTTTGAATCAAGAGGGCCAGAAATGTAGATATGTTTCCTGTAGTCTTTACTTCCTCTACATTAAGAGAAAAAGGAAAAAAAGATGTGTAGTCATGTGAATGCAACTATCACAAAAGGTGTCACATTAGCAGCTCATGTGATAACCTCCTATCCTCAGCAAATACCTGGCATATGCAAGTTGAAATTTAAGATCAGCTCTGCTGAAGTAAAATCCTTGGAGACCCTCCATTTAATCAGTAAGGGCAAAGGGAAGAATAACCGGAGCATTCTGCTAGAGCAGAGACATCCAGACACAAGGGTGTCCCAGAGAAATGACAGAGATGCTGTCTGACGTGATGATGGAGTTCACACAAGGCTCACTGTCCTAGGAGATTTCAACAGCCATGCAGAAGATGCCTCTGACCTGACAGGTGCTAAATCTGTTCTCATCACAGCAGTCTCTTCACCTCCAATCCCTCGCCCTTAAATACATCCAGGCTACCACATCCTGAGTGCATCCTTGGATGGCAAACTGGCACAAAGGACCAGTACTTCTTTAGGACAGGAATTTGAGCCCACCCTAACTGCAAGCCACAGAAAAAGAAAAAAAAAACATACTGCCTTCCTTCCATACTTACCGCTTTTGGCACATACAGACTCTAGAAAACGTCCATTGCTAAGGGCCACCAGCTGTCAGGCTCTCCAGGCAGGACAGGGGGGCACAGGACATTTGACCTACCAGTGACACGCGTCCTGGAGAGGACACTGCAACTCTTCTGCTAACACAAATGCGATAGCCCATCTACAGAAAGGGCATTCAACATGCTGATCTTTCAGGTTACAGTTCAGTACTAAGCTGCATTTCTTGAGCAAGTTCATCTGAAAGGTAGCAAATTCAGTCATTACCCAATACACTATGTCAGTCAGGGTTCAGGCAAGTTCAGTAAAGGGACAACTTTTATTGTGCTGGTTAATGAAATTTCCTCTTCCTTAGCCAGATGAGTTAAGCGATGCTTGTTCCCATTTGATCCTCTGTTGCCCTGACTGCCAAATCTTGTCATCCCTCCTAAAAGCTACATAAGCAGCTGAACACACAGGCTCTGGCTGCTTCCCTCAGGGTGAACCACAAGCTTGTAACGAGAATTACATCTCCACTACCTGTAGAGCAGAGACTTGTCCTGTTTTACAGGTCATGTAGCTGATTTGACAATACTGAATAGATCCAGGCAATACCCAGTACTGCAGCCTTCTGTGCATCTTCCTATGTGTAACCAGCATCACTTCCATTTCCCAGTATTTAGCAGAAATGTACTGTGGCTAAAAAGCCTATGGCTAAGCCTTAACCCAAGCAAGACAAAATAAATGCTACAAAAAGTGGGAAAACATATAAATATACCTGTTTCCACTCTGTAAAGCTTCCTTCCAGAGGGAAACAACCCAGTGGCTTCCCAGAAATTTTGATTATCTGAACAGTAGCTGTCAGCAAAAAGCACCCTTCTATCAACTGACCTCAAGACGATGCTTCATTTTGTCAGTTGTCCACCACAATCAGTGCATCTGTGAGGCAAGTCTGGCAGCTGCAAATCCTTTCTGTGAAGGACATGGCACATCCCCAGAAGACCTCGACAAAGAGCTGGACACTGCCTGGAAGTATTGTCTAACAAGCCATCCTAGGGAATTCCAAAGATTTTTAAACTGGATTGGAAAAAGTGCCCCAGGTAGATGTACAGGGAATGGAGAAATTGTTCTCATCACAACAGCAAACGAGTGAGCAAAGTAACTAATACAGAAGTGCTTGTGCAACTTTGGTTCTCCAACAAATACAAACTCTACTTTAACATCTTTGTCTCCATGATTTTCCCTTCTCTACCCAGTCATCTCTAACTAAAACAAAACCGCTACTACAAGAAGTGTCTCCCAAAACCTTGTGTGCAGAATCATGCTCCATGTTTTGAAAGAAAAGTCCATCGTAAGCAACAAAATCACTGAAGATCCCACCCCCTCCACCTTTAGGAGGAGGTTTGGGATTTTAAATCCCAAATTTATTGACTGCCTAATTGCATTTAAAGTACTGAGTATAGGAAAAGGATGGTGTTTTAGATGCATGCCTGTAGCCTGCCTACAGCTGGCTGGATTAGGCACAACCACCATTCACCACAAATGCCTTTGAGCATTTCAATCTGCTCCAACAGTGTATGGAAAAGTTCACCCTGGAAGACACCTGACATTTCCATGCCTAAAGTCTCTTTGTGGATCTGGGCCCTCATCTTGAGACATATTTCAGAAAAACACTTGGATGCTATAATTCACACCTCCAAGATAACTATGCCCGCTCCAACAAGTTTAAAAGCACTACTGAGTTAGCAGTTTTAATCTGTGGTCAAAATGCGTCCTGAATTCCTGCACTTTGTAACATGAGGCTTGGCAGTCTGCATAACCAGGGAAAATCCCCTCCAGCTCCTCCCTGTGTGTTAGAGCAATGCACATCTCACAAAGACCCTTTCCAGTCCTTTAGTGCTGATGTTCAGCAACATCAGAACAGCTCAGAAAGCTCAGCTCAGAAAGTATAGCAATAGCTCAGAAAATGTTCACTTGAGTTTTGAAAGACAGAACGTACTATTATCTGCAATTCTCTTGGTTTGCGTTATTTGCAGTTCTCTTGGTTTGTGAGTAATGAGCTGCCCAGAGACAAGTGCTGGTAGACATGCATTTGTGAGCTGCCACTCTTCTTTTCTAACCCCCTCACTTTGCCCGGCAGACATGTTACGAATTGCTGTGGCCATCTTCCTTGCACCCTCTTCCAGCTGGTGTTCAAGTGTCATTCTCCCCTCCCTTGCTTTGCTACCTCTGGTCTCTCCCTTCTCCCATCTCTCTTAGGCTGTTTGCTCTTCTCACTCTGCCTTTTCCTTTCAGTGCAGACCCTTCTTTGCTCCCTGGGGGTCTCCTTTATCTCAGGCCTCTTGATTCCAGCACCCTCCATCTTTCCTTTCCCGAACGCTTCTCCACAAAGACCTACCGCTGCCCTCTCACCAAACCTGTCCCCTTCCTGCAGGGTGGGAATGCCGGCACTTGCCATCCTCCCACGGTGACAGCTGGACAGTGGGAAGACTCGTGAGGTCTGCCTTCGCTAGCACCTCCTGGTACCAATACAAATACGCAACTAACCCAGATGGTGAGGTAACAAGGCTGGAGTGTATTTACTATGTAAATTGCTTTTAATATTGACAAACAGTTTTTCTGATGATATTAGGATTCTGCCTGAGGGCAATAAAGACTAAACTAGCTGTGGCATGCATAAAACACGTTGAGTTACTTCTTGACATAATTAGATCATCATTTATTACATTAATCATTGCAAACTTTTTCTGTTTGTGGATAGGACATGATATAAATCTCTGATGAGATCTACGACATACAGCAACCCTTTGATGGTGGGGAAAAATACAATCAAAGGCCAGTGTGTGTGTGCTCAGAACAAATAATTTTTATCTCTAAGCCCCTGCACTGAATGCTGTATTCTCCTGTGAACTTCACAGTGTCTCTGCTCTACCATAAGCTCACTCTCCAATTTCTCTTCCAGGGTACGTATTTTTCTCAGGAAAGAGGCACTTCAAAAGGCAGTTGCCACTAAAGTTTTAGATCAAATTAACAACATTCTTTAATCATCTGTAATTCCCAAAGAATAATGGAAAGGCTGAATGGCAGATTTCAGGACGCTGTAAATAACATGTAGTCACTTTTTGCCTTTTCAGGGAATCATATTCTACATTTCACTAATGAAAAAAGTCTCTCTTTCACGTCTAAAAAAACCCCAGCCTTCCATGAACTCAGCCATGGCTGGGATCGCCACATGAATGTTACACTTATCACTGTCATAACAATTCATCCACGTACAGACACCTGAAACTCCTGGTCTCCTCCGAACTGAGTAGTTTAAAAAGATAGATGGCTGCCTTCTGGCTAATTGTGGGAGTTCTTTCATTACTATAAAAAGACTTTTTATATCTCAAGTGACTTTATAAGCAGTGAATAATGAGACCTAAAGTCTTTGGAAAAGAGTCCACTGATCAAATGCTAGGATAACTTATGGGCACGGTGACCTTTTCCTCAGTAAGATACTCCAAACCGCTGCTGTTGGCACATTATTAAAATTCCTCATTTAAGGCATGCAGTTAAGCATGAGGCAGATTTTATTTTTTTTACTTTTAAATTCAATTTAAGGTAGCACAGCAAGAGCTAGAGCTCTCCCAGGGCGGAGGACTAACTCCTGCCTGCTCCAGCTGTGCAAGAGCAGGACAGACGGCAGCGGCAGCGCAGGCAGCTGGCCGGGTCTCACTGCCCTGCTCCCGGCTGTGGTGCCAGCACCAGGAGCCCACTTCCCCCATGCACAGCAATCCTCCCCCCAGCATGGGAGCATGTTTCTGCCAGCACATCCCACCAGCAAGCACCAGCGCACGGGGATGGCTCTTAAAAGCTGCAGAGAAGGGCAGCTGACAGCGTGTTGCCTCCAGCCTCTCTGGTAAGTGGAGTTTTGCCTCAGCCAAGAGGGTGCCCCGTGTGCCAGTGTTTCACGCTGCAAAACAGCAGTGATGTTAAACCCAGCGTCGGAGCGCTGAGCCTGGTCCCTTCCCTGACTGAAATCCTGACCAGCCCCGGGTGCTGCCACACATCTAACCCAACCCGATGTCCTGCTGGCGTGCTGACGACATGAAGAGCTAAGGTTAGAGTGCTCCCTAAAAGCATCTGCACTTGCTTTTCTTTAATAAACATATAACAGTCTTGTTCTACTTTAACATGCGTTTCTTACTGAGTATCGGTTTTAATTGTAATATTGAAGGAATAGAAAAAGCACCTTGGAGGGTCCTTTTCATTGTTTTTCCATTCTTCTCTCATGATGCCTCGACACTAATTCGACACTTTTGTTCTCCATTAATTTTCATGGCTGTACTCCAGAAGAAGCATATTGGCAATTTTTTTTGTGCATAATAGTACTTGCAAAAATTCCTTCCAACTTTTTACAGGACTAAACATTTTAAAAATCATTTCATGAGCTCATAGGTATTTACAGTGGTTTAGCCAGGGGGGCTCACACAGCAATAGATTAAAATGAAGTTTAACTTCATCCTGCCTCTGGAACATGGCATATAGCAACGTCCTTGATCTCTTTTTCAAAGAAGAAGAAAATGTAAATTCAGAGGAACCACTCATTTGATAAAATTAAGAAAGCAACGGGGCCTCACCTGCCATTCAAAAGTCCATTGGATGCTTTTGTATCAGAAAGTTCCCAGTAGCTCTTAGGAAAGCTTAGCAACAATTTTTATTTGAAGATCAAGACAGCAGGTAATATTAACATCCATGAGAGTAGGTAATATTAACAACAGTATGCTTGTGCACATTTAGTTACACGCAACCAACATAAAGAAACTACATGTAGATGTATATAGAGATATCTTATAAAACATATTTTTCTCTGTTTCTTCCCTTTTGCTTCTCTCTCTCCTAGTTTGATACTCTTTTAGAGACTATTTAGTTGTGTAGGATTACTTTACTTTTCTGAGTGATGGCTTACTGATTGTCACAGAAATACTTTCAGTCGTCAGTTTCTAAAGTTTAATTTCCACATTCCTTCTTAGCAGGAAAAATGGTAAGGGATGCGAATATTAGGACCAGCCTAATCCTACCTTATTTATACAGCACCACGGCTGCGTACACATCTTCAAGTAGTAAGAGCTGCAGCTCCTTCCTGGCTAAAAATCAATTACAGCTGCTATTTCTGTCCCAGCGTTTCTATGTCTGTTCTTCCTTCTGGAGTGTCTCCCTGCTTCCTCCGTCCGTATCTCTGCCTTCCCTCACCACTTGCTTCCTCTGTTTTACTCCATTTGTCTCTCTGGCTTCCCTCCCTTATCTTTCTCTTGCTTGTTTTACTGCCTTTATCTTCTTGGCCTTGGTCTCTGCAGTGTCAGCAGCAGCCGCCACTCCTTAACAGCTGCAAAGGGAACCTTCCCCTGCATGAAGTCTACTCGTGAAGGCCCTCCGTACTGGCTTCAGGAGAGAATGAAGTAGCTGGCTTGTTTCTGCAACGGGCTCTCCAAACATCAGCAAAGGGCAATTCCCGAGGAAGTTCACACAACGCTCAGCAGTCTCCTTTTTCCAGGCAGTTCTGGGTGTATGGCAAGACTGTGTTAGAGGTGCTGTCCCAGCTCTCCAAGGCACGGCAAAGCTGTTAAGGACCAAATGGTTGAAAAATATGGCAGGAAGCTTACACGTGACTTGTATCCAAGGTTGTGTAGTTGACTGGCCACTGAATACACTGCATGAATCAGATTTGTACCATCGCCTTGCAATACTACAAATATCACTGAAATCCAAGCAGATTTTGAAGAATCTCTGTGTTAACTGTTCCAAGAAAAACCTGGCCTTTGGATACATGTGGGCAGTTCTTGCCGCTTTCAACTGCCATGCACTGACATCAGATGGTGCAGTTCAGCATACAGAGCAGAAAAGACCTTTTAACATCAGGAACTGAGTAATCCTTTCTGTTCTGAGCAACAGAGGTATCCTTTAATATGTAATGAGATTATTTGACAGCCTTTTGATTATCTTAAGTAAAAGCAGCATGAACGGATTAATTAAAACACTGAAAAAAAATAGTGCAATCCACATTATATACCTCCTACACTTATCCATTTAGAAAAAAAACACCTAGGCGCAAGGACTGTGTCTTTTTGGTTATACAGTATCAAGCACCACAGAGTCCCAAAGTAACTAGGGCCTTCTGGATATTGCTGCAGTAAAAATAGTGATTATTATACATCTGTGCTGAGAATTTAGACAACAAATTATAAGGGGACATGAATTAAAACAGACATGCTGAAAATAAAGTTTATGGCCTAGACAATGAAAATACTTCAACTATGGCATGCTGTGGGATATCAAGACAAGGGCAATGTCATCTTTGTTTTGTCTCAGGAAAAAAGGCCTTCTAAAAAATTGTTTTTCTGTTTTTAATTTATCTGACATATCATAAATTAAAAAGGTACATAACAGTGAAAGAAGAAATAAGGCACTTATTTTCATTTATATATTAAAGGAGAATGCTAGGTGTACATAAATTCCTGCTGGCAATATACAAATTATATGTACAAGATTATTTTATAAAGGGAGATATAAGTTCTGTATCTGCTTATAAAAGAATGATCGAGTAACAGCTGACTACCTAGAAATGCTTTTAATAAGCCTTAAAAAGAGCAGAGTGTTTGTAAAAGCCAAGTTCCTGAACATTTCACCAAAATCAGCAACACTGAAAAGTAACACTTCTCAACTGAATTTCTTAATTAAGCCTCACAGACAGATTTTAAGATGTCACATTTGCCATCTAACCATGACTTTTGCCTTGTAGTGTTGATTTACAATAACTTCTGCAACCTTCTTCATCAGGTGGCAAGAAACTGTTGCAAAACGTAAGATTTCTACTTACAGAAACCAAAATATGATGTTGTAATGTCACAGCTTGTAGAACCTTTATTTGTACTTTAAAGAATAAGACCTGGCCAGGGAGGAGCAGTGTAGACCTTCGTCTGGATGGATATGTAGCAGCCCAGTGCAAATTTCAACCAAGTCCTAATTCTAGATGCTCTTACAATGCAGATGTACCTGGACTTAAGGGTTTCTTTCCGGTTTACTTGTTGAAAAGGTTATGTTTTAGAAAGGCTCAGTTGGAGAAAAAGAATATTTGCCCCCTTAAATTTAAAATCAAATAGGCTCCTCGTTCAAAATCCACATCATGTAGGACTTGAGAGTAGCTTACATGTTACTGCTGATAGATATATTCTTTAAGAAAACCAGGTATCTTTAAACTTTCATGGTAAGCTGGCTTTACAAGCTAGTCAAGTAAAATGTCACAGCATAAAGCTGTTGGTGAAAAGAACTGCAGCTGAAAAGCAGAGACTTCCAATAAATTGAGAAATGTCTGAAGTCAGTTCAAAATGGCAGGGCAAAATTTAAACAAACCTTCCCCACCCGAGGAGAGGCAGATAGGCATAAATCATTCCCAGCAATCAATTCTGCTATTTGAATTCGTCCTGACACTTGTTGGACTCAGTCGCTGACATGGAACCATGGCAGAAAGGCCAGGCCACTGGGGAAATTTGGCCAGCTTCCACATCTGAGAGTGAACCACCCAGCCGCAGGTCTCCAACCCGCATAACACTGTTCTTTGTTCTGAGCATAAACCATTTTGTCCGCTGTGTTTCAGGTCTGCCTCCAAGATCTCAGGGTAAAGAAAATTCTTTGATTACTATTCGTACGGGAGACAGGAAATATTGGGTGAGATTCCAGCCAGGAATGGCACAGGTAGCTTTTCAGGCAGACAATTTAAAAATAAACCTGCCAAGTTAATATTCATGGTTTTGTTTCTCACTGTGACTACTCTGCAGTTAATTATTGATACTCTGTTAGATAACAAGCAAAATGTCTGAGAAAAGGGACTGCAAGTTTCAAATTCTGTGAAAATTCAATATTTACATATGTAGGAGACAAATCTGCTCTTGACGGAGATTCTCAGAGAAGATTTTTGTGGGAAAGAATTTACATACTGGCCTCAAGCGCTTTCATTAATAGCAAATTGAAATACCATCACGCTGAGTTGTCAGGGCAAAAGTCTCACTAAAACTCAGTTAAGGTAGCCAGTGCTACCCTACCCACACCCAGAACATATATTTTTTTCCCCACCTCACCCTCCAAAACTCAGCCTTAGGAAAACCCAGAAATGGTGAGATCAGGGACCCAGCCGTGCAATCCTAACCTTCAGCTTCCCCTTGATGCCTGCTGCAGTCTGTGGAAACGAGCTGCAGGCAAGCCATCACATGCAGCACATTGCACAGCTCCATTGAGCGAGAGAGGGATTACTGTGAGCAGCTTGTGATACTGTGATCTCAAGAGACAGCAACCCTGTCCCATCTGACATCCTCATGCGTGACCAGCAGATGAAGTGCATGAGTACCAAAAGGGATTCAGTATCCTCCTTTCACCCTCTGTTGTTTGGGCAGGAGGCGGCACAGCCCCTCAGAGGACATCAGGCAGGAGACGCACGTGGTCTACGGGGCAAGTGAAGAGGCATCGTGCACAATAGGCTGGAAGCAAACTCAAAAGGTACNTAAAGGGTGGGTTGGAGGAGGATGGAGGCAGACTCTTTTCACTGGTTCCCAGTGACAGGACAAGGGGCAACGGGCACAAGTTGGAACATAGGAAGTTCCATTCAAACATAAGAAAAAACTTCTTTAGGGTGAGGGTGACAGAGCACTGGAACAGGCTGCCCAGGGAGGTTGTGGAGTGCCCTTCTCTGGAGACGTTCACGACCTGTCTGGATGCAGCCCTGAGTAATGTGCTCTAGGCATTCCTGCTTTAGCAGGGGAGTTGGACTAGATGATCTCTGGAGGTCCCTTCCGACTCTGAAAATTCCGTGATTCCGTAATTCTGGAGCTGCCATCAAAGCCGGGCAGTTAAGGAGCCATTTCTCCCCACCAGGTCTTCCCTTTTACTCCAGGCCAGTCAGCTAGACTTCTTTAAAAGTAAGGAAACCAATGGAACACAAGACTTTCCCTTTAAAAATGAGGACAGTAAGGATTGGGTGCAGTAGCAGCTGCATATTGACACAGTAGCCTAATGAATAAGTCTTTTGCTTAGAAACTGTGAAAGCTGAACTCGGCATAAGCGAGTATGAAATAATTTCTTTCACTCTGCAAGGGAGTCTTTCCACCAGGTTACTGGACATTTTGGAATGCAAGAAATTATACACCACTTTCTGAAGCTGTAATTTGAAGTAATTAAATACCATCTAACCAGCTATTAAGCAGTATTGGAGTTAAGGAGCTAGTGTGGGTAGACGAAGGCTACTTTTCTGAAATGGTTCCTCCATCCCAGTCAAATGGACACAACAGCTGTGTTTGGAAATCTCCTGGTAGCAGAGCTAATGAGAGAAATGACAGGTCTAGTCTCAGTCTCTGGCTCTCTTCCTCTTATTATATTCTGATTGCTGTACTTTCCTAAACCATGACTCATTACAGCATTCCTCTTTTTTTCCCTCCACCTTTTTCCCTCAATATTTAGCCTTCTCCCCTCCTGCCCTGCTCCTTTCCTCCCCTAGGGTTCCCAGGTAAACCTCCCAATCCTGCTGAAGCCATTGGTATTTTAGAAGACATTAGATATGTCATTAGGAACTGGCAGGAAAAATTTGCTGATATTTCTGAAAAGGTCACTAATAAAAGTATTAAACAAGATCACTGCAAAGAAAAACCCTTCTGGAGCTCCAGCAATAACCTCTCTCCAGCCTTTCAGTTTCCTGTTTAACACTATATGTAGATAGATATTCCTCCAGAGTCAACTCCATATCCTCCTTAAGACCGCTTATCTAACCTTTTCTGTTCCACTTTAGCTAGTATTTTCCCTTATAATACCACATCAGATATTTTTGTTTATCTGAAGTTCAGATAAAGAGGACCTACTGCATACTCTTTGTCAAGATAAGGCATTTGCTAATCAAAAAGTCAATCAGGTTAGCCTGGCTTTGTAACCACCTATGCCTGCTTAGTCTGCGATTCATTACATCCCACTTACTGTTTGCCTTCCCTATGTGTAATCATCCTTTTCTTCAAATTGTACTTCAACACGTTCCACGATGTGCATGCTGAATTTGAAGCCTCGCAAATCCCACAATGATCCTAAGCATACGTACACCATTTGATTTTATTCCACCATCTTGTCTTGGTTTGAGGATCTCCACACATCTCCTGCATGCTAAACTAGTTTAACAAATCTCCTTATTCATCCTGGCTACTACTTGCCTCACAGTTATGCCAGTATAACTGTTTCTAGGGGTTGTGCTAAAAAGCGGATCACTAAAAAACCCTGCTTCAGAAATCATCTTTATTAAAATGTTAGGGTCATTTACCCTACAGGCAATTGCCTTATCCCTCATGTTGCCCATGTTTCACTCAAATCCCATCTTCTACCCCTTCACTCTTCGCGTGCTTTTCCCCTCCACTCAAAACACATTCCTATGCAAATCCTTCTGGGAGGTTTTTAAACTTTTCTGCTTGATACAGATTGTAGCTTCCCGAAAAGGAAGAAAATCTTCAAAAGGGGCAGACTGTGATAAAATGACTACTCTCCTCAGGTTGTATTTCATGCAGCTACCTGGACACAAGGCACAGGTAGCGCACAGTAGAGCCACCCACATCTTCAAGTTGAAGAGGAAGACAGCAATCACTCTTTACTACCGAACACCTTGCATTTGCAGTTAAACTTCTCTGATGCAGACTTACATTAGACTCATGTTTATGTTGCAAGAATGAATATTTATGCTGTTTTCAATTTTGCCACCAAGTAGTAGACACGTCCTACATAAGACAGGGCATCGAGTGGGTGAAGCCTATGCAACACAATCAAAACTGAGCTCTGATTCCTGAACACACACTAAAATGTAATGTGACCTTTCAGTTTTAAGGAAATTTACCTTTCTGGGGTAATACACCTCAGAAGCCTCAAGTGACCTCAAATTTGGCACGCTAACCCTCAAATGATCTTCTATGAGGCATATCAACTATCAGGAAAATTCAAACTGAATTTCAGAGTCCTTAAGATTTTCCCATTTAACTGCACGCAACCTTAAAAATAGAGAGACTTTTGTTTCACTGTAATAAAATCAACAAGGACCACACTTTGGATATCCTTTGGTATCACAAAGCATTGGCAGCATGAGAATAAGAAGGAATTAGCTGGCTGGCCGCACTCAAAGAGTTGCGGTCAGTGGATCGATGTCCAAGTGGCAGTCAGTGATAAGTGGTGTTCCCCAGGGGTTGGTACTGGGACTGGTACTATTTAACACCTTTGGTGGTGACATAAACGTAGGGACTGAGTGCACCCTCAGCAAGTTTGCTGATGACACCAAGCTGTGTGGAGCGGTTGACACGCTGGAGGGAAGGGATGCCATCCAGAGGGACCTGGACAGGCTTGAGAGGTGGGCCTGTGCCAACCTCATGAAGTTCAATAAGGCCAAGTGCAAGGTCCTGCATGTGGGATGAGGCAATCCCATGCACAAATATAGGCTGGGCAGAAAGTGGATCAAGGGCAGCCCTGAAGAGAGGGACTTCGGNGGTTGGAACTAGATGATCTTTAAGGTCCCTTCCAACCTAAACCATTCTATGATTCTGTGATCTCAGTTTCGTCTACACTTCTGCCAGTAATGTGCTTCAGCAGCTCACCAGATTCTACAGTCAAGAAAAATCTGTATTTCCCTTGTGTCATCTAACTTCCACACAAAACACATGGCTACCTATTCTGACCATTAATTTTCTGCAGGTTCATCTGAAGACATGGACCAGCTGCTGGTCAAAAGGTGAAAGTTACCAGTTCCACTAACCTAACAGCAGGTTTCGTAAGCTTAAGGGAAGACCATACTTCAGGTAACTTAGGTGGTATCAACTAGACCAAATTACAGAGCAACCAGACAAACTGCTCGCCCAGCCAACTGCAGACTGTGTTGACTTTCCATCTGGGACACCAACCTCATCCACTCACACTTAAATCCAAAACAGGTGTGTAGAAGAGAAGGGAAGAAGTGGTATATCTGCCTCTTCGCAAATGCCAGAAGACACAAAAACTGGGGAGATATGGGGGAAAAAAACCCCAGACAGATATAGAAATAAAGATTTTCCATACAGAGGGTTGGGGGGGTTATCTAGGTGCATAGCTTCAAATACTTATCCAAGCCAAAATATACAGGTCTTGAGCTACTGCACAAGTACAATTACTGACATAATTTAACCAGGAAAAAATCTGTTAGTTTTAATTTGAAATATACAGCAAAGGAGAAGATACTCAGACCACCAAATATAGACACATAATTTAACTGACAATTCTCCTTCTACAGTCAAATGCAAGACAGGGGAGGAGAGGGCGAGTCAGAGATGCAAACTAGCTGGGAGTAAGCTGAATCACCCTCTGGAAATGGCCACCTCTCTCCAATGACAACAGGGAGTCTAGAGAAATGAGCTGGTTATAAATTTCAGCACCTTGGGTAATGTATGAATATTGTTCTACTAAATGGCACGACCTGAGTTTTGGAGAATTCAGAGACAAAAAAACAGGCATTAAAATAAAATGGGTGAAGACAGGAAAAGAACAGATTTTTTAAATGCTGAAAAGTATGAATATATTTTATTATGGCTTTTGGTAATCCAGGGAGAGCATCTCTATTAATAGATAGCAGTATTCAAGGGTGTTGTAAATATATTTCCCAGGATGAGGTTTGATTTATAGTCTTGGACAGAAATTATTCTTCCCATGTCTTACAAAAGTAGAAAAAAGCATTCACTCAGCATGGTTTCAAGTTACACAAGTACAACATAACGGAGACTCCACTGCTTCTTGATGCCTTCTGTGTTGCAATAAGTTAGCTCAAAGATGGTTTTATTTTTTAGGGTAATATTTTACAGGCTGTTAATCCAGAAAGTGGCTTATTGCCTTTGGGTATTTTGTGAAAAAATAAAATAGGAAACAACTGAGGTATTTCATTTAGTATAGCTGTTGCTGTGCATGGGCAATCATTTATTTTTCTCCCATAATATATTAGACTTCTCAGCACTCGGACTTCCTAAAGCAGCTTCCCTAACATAGTTGCCTGTAAGCCCCTCAAAGCCCATCTTGTCAATTATCTGTGAATTTAGAAGGATTTACACAAAAGATCGTAATGAGCTGGGTTTGAAAGAGGCTGTAAAGGTGCGAGGTATTTATCCTGAAGCCTGGTACAGCTATGATGGAAATATGTATTGTGCCAGCTCTTGCACTCAGACAATGAGTAATTTTTCATTTAAAAGTTATGTTACAAGAAATGGAAGCAGAGCTGTGAATTGGGCAGTGCAGGACTGAGAACACTCAGGATCTGCCTTTATCACTGGCTTGGCCCTGTCATCTTTGCACAGTCACTTGACTATATTTTGACTTTTTCCGTGCCTGTTGTTACGCTGAAGGTAAAACTCTACATTTCTCTACTCTACCTTTATTTTTTCTTGCCATATACGCAGAACACCATCTCCAAGCACGATGCACGCTTGTTGCACTACACCTCAGAAACACTGTGTGGCTGAGTTGATGTTCGCAAAGCACTCTGAATCTCAAAAAAGAGCACAGTCGCCAAGGTAATTGTAATAAGGACAGCTGTTGAAGTCTGATAAAAGTTGCAGCAACAGCACAGAGCAATAACAGGCAAAAGTTATGACTGACATTTGACCCTTGTTCTTGTATCTCCAAATGTCACCAATGTTTAAGACTGCTATTGGATGCGTTACCAAGAGGGGAATCACAGAACAGTGTTAGCAGAAACAGGACAGTTCTTGTGCCACAGTATCTGCATTTCCAATCTATCTGACATCTGAAGGACTCCATTTAAGGTCTGGACACCAGTTGGCAGATACAGATGTAAATGGCTTGCAGGTACAGCACCTGGAAAATAACACGGCTGCCAAGAACATCTCCCAGCTGGGACCACTTCGCACAGCTCCATCCAGCTCTGCTGCTGGCATGTTCCCTTTGCAGCAGGCTGGCACGCTGCTGGCACCAGAAACGGCTCTGCCCTCAGGTTTCTGACTCTCGGCTTCAGTAACACAGCAGACACAGGCAGAGCTAACCACAAAACTGGGGTCTCTGCATACTTAACTCACACACTGTAGCACAGGATACAGCTGGGTCAGGACACTACCAGGGGTACCATATGCCTTGTTTGTGCTTGGAGTCTGTTCTTTGTCACGCTGCATGAGAAAGACTTTTAAAGGACCATTTGCAGTACATTCAGCACATTCAGAAACCCTTCTGTGTCGAAAAGAATGGACTGGAGAAGACCTCAGGATGAAGAGAAAAAGCTAGAGTATATGTTGTTATATATGCTAACTAGCCCCCCGGAACATGCATGTAAAACAAGGCTTGTGACATGTAAAATTAATCTTAATTTAAAAAAAAAAAAGTTTTGTGGAAAAAGTTAGAGGCATATTTGATGGGAGGCCAGAATATTGTTGCCTGAAGTATAAAGATATTTATAGATCAAGATGTGCAAAACCGGAACATAATTTTTGCCAAGTACAAATTAAGCTAATGTACCATTTAAAGCTGGCAGCTCATATACATAAAAAACATGAGATTAGGACACAGACTGTGCTATGACAAACTATCTGTGCAGAGACATGATAGGGGTGATCCAGCATCCAGCTAGGAATTCGAACATCAACTTGCTACTTCTGTGGCGTACTTAGGATGAGCTTTCTGAATACTAATATCAAACCAAACAAAGGTATACTTTCTTTTTGGCAGAAGACATTAACAACAGGTAAACAAGAACAAAAAGGTATGAAGCCTTATGAAAGGTAAGGCAGTACTTCTGGAGACGGTCTATATTGTTATGATGCACAGCTCTTCCTTATGTTGGACCTTATCTTCCTCACCCTGCAGCTTCATCGAAGCTGTCCAGCAGAATTTCGCTGCCTTCAGGAGGAGAAGGAAAAAGAGGGAATAAGATAGGAGAGCATCTTATATTCCAGAATGGTGTAATTGTAAACTAAAGTTCCAACTAATGTCCCAAAAGAAGACATTGGAAATTACCTCTACACTGCTTGACTCCACCTTCAGCTAAAAAATCAAATTTCCTTCCATGCTGCCTCTACCTCCCTCCCCTGTACTCTCCCACTGACCTGTTTGGTAATAAATATTTTTGCCATTAAAAACCACTTGCAACTTTGGCCCTTCTTGTTCACAGGGAACCACACAGAAAACAAAGACAAAAGACAACAAATAAGAATTTAAAAAAAAACAACAACAAAGCAACAGAATGTTACTGTGTAATCACACACCTTGTGGTAAGTGACCACACGACTTGAGGCTTACGGGTCTTATAAAAAGATAAGTCTTGTGGTTGGAGTATCCCCTAGGAAACAGATGATCCGAATCCAAGGCCACAGTCTGGAGGGCTCAGACCTTTATGGGACTTTGCTTTAAGCACAGGGCTGTAAGCTAGCGTGCACTGGGTAGCTCTGCTGCCACTAGAGGAAAAGGACTAATGCAGAAGCGGCTGGTGAGGGACACAACATGAAGCACCTCCCTGAGCAAAGTGTACTTGGACCTGTCTGCTCTAATCCCCTCCTTGCTCATCACTGTGACCTGTGGCGCTGCCTTTCCGGTCTCTGAAATGACATGTGCTCCAGCCAGTGACAACGCACCCCTGACCCAACCCCAGTCTTTATTTCTTTAACTTTTCACTAGTATGACATAAAGGGCCTGCTACCCCCATGCATGCCCATACACACACACGGAACTGCCAAAGATCCCAGCCGTTTGGGGGCCCAAAAGACAAACACCCCATCCTCTTTAAGGATAGTTTTCAGTATCCAAAAACTAATTTCTCAGATACCTCCACTGAAAATAGTGCAGCAGTAATGAGAAAGAGAGATTTCGAGAGTACTGATGGCACACAGAAAAACAAAACTTGTGGATTTTTGTAGGAGCTCTTCGATTCCTTGGTCCCACTGGAAAACTCAACCCTAACTTTATTCATAAATCATGAAGGAAAACGTAGCTGTAAGCCACCTCCTAGCCACGCAACAGTCATTTCATCAAAACAGGAGTGAGATGTAAACTGCCAGAGAGCACAGAGGAATTTAGGTGAGATTCCCAAACTTTGAGGACAGACGACAAGAGGCCTGCACCTTCAGAAACAAAGACAAGCTGCACACTGAAAAGCAAACACCTCCATCTCTGTAGATCTCTGCTGCTGCTTTTTTTACTGTGTCTGGTTGGTAGGCTGTTTTCCACATTTGCTTCATCAAAACACTTATCATCTGCGGCCTTTTGAAATTATTTTCCAAAGATAAAACAATCATGCCAAGGACTAGTAAAAGCTCTCCACTGTTCCATATCTGCACAAATTACCCTGTATTTCAGATGATTTTATGTGCATTTAATCACTACAGATTAATTAGATGGCATACAGAAACCAGCAAAACACTGAAGAGCTAACTTCAGTTTAAGTGCACATGCAGCTAACTTGTGGCTTTTTAGAACAATTTTAATTAAAAGTACTAGAAAAACCATCCAGCTGAAAATATTGGGAGCTTTGGGATGGGCTTAGCATAGCTAATTAATTGTATATTTAATCAAAGCAGCCTTTGGCTGTAATTAATAATCTATTTTCCTCTGGTAATAAATACAGTCATTCTGTGAAACAGAATATATAATTTGCAGAATGCCATATATACAGAAGATCCATGCTGAAAAGAGATCATTGCAGCCCCAACATTCAGAGAGCAGGTTGTTTTCCTTTTAAATATGTAAGACTATTCTGAAATCAGTTTAAATGTCATGTCATAACAACAATTTCTGAAAAAGATGCCCCAAAGCGCCTTGGATTCCTCCAAGAGAAGAAAAATAATCTAAAGCGACAGTAGGTTTGAATGAGCCTGACTTTTCCAGTGAACCATAGAGAGAATGCAAGAAATGTCCCACCGACTCAGACCAACCGCCTCCACCTGGGTAGCCTTCTTCCAACAACAGCAATAGGAAATGCTATTAAGAGTGGGCATGTGAGGCAGCTACTTTTGGCAATCTGTTCCCACGTACCCTCACAGGAGCTCAGTGACTTTTACAGATCATCTTTTTAAAATGTCAGTTGCACGGAGAACCTAAAAAAAAGCCTTTTTCACTTTGTTTCTAAATAGTAGAATACAATAGTTGGCAGATTTTCAGCACTGGGCATCCTGGCCAAATGCTGGATTTGATCCATGCAACCAGATGAAAACACTCCCATTAACGCAGCATAAACCTTCCAGCTTTGGGAGTCACAGAAACACTCATCCATCTACTCACACAGTGAAAGTCCAGAGCTGCTACAGCATCTTTTCTGCTAGAGACTTCCTTTCATTTATATGACACAAATTCCCAGTTGTGCTGCAGTAACATGTTTTTTCATGTGGTCCCGCACTGAATTATCTCCACTCCTTTACTGGGTGGATGCAAATTTAAATAAAATAGCTACATTAATCTAACACGATGTATCTTCTGCTCCTAAAATATCTAATGTTCTAATATAAATAACAGCTTTGGCTGTCTGCTTGCTTAGTTAGATCAGAATGCAAAGCATTCTATCTGCATTGAAATATTTCATTCATCTGTAACAATAAAAATACTTTCTTACCTTTTTTTTCTGCTAACACAAGAGACTGACTAGAAAATTATCAGTCTGATGCACCCTCCTGCTACAATTAAATTGGCAAACAGATTAGATATTGATCTGCTAGCAAACATATATTGATGAATACCAGCTTATTGGGAATTAGTGTTGAAATGGAAATGGATGCTTCATTTATAATATATATTATATGTATATACACACAGTGCAACCTCTGGTCATTATGACTGGACTACAGTAAATTTATAGATCTTTGCCTTTCTTTAAACACATGCAAGTACAGCTGATCTGCACAGATTTCGCAGCATTACAGGCAAGACTGGCTGTTAAGCACTTCTGCAGGAAAACCTAATGCTGCAGTTCTCTTTTGCTGTCTTCTCTCCTACTTTTTGTGCATCTATTACAGATATATTATCTTATTTTCATATCTAGGTACCAAAACCTGCTCTTCCTGATACTCACACAAATGTTATCTTCTACAGCATGCTGCACAGATTTAAAGGTGCAAGTTGGCAGCGGACAGATTTCTGGAAGCCTTTCCCAAGGACCTCGTTTTCATGGCCTGCTCTTTCAACAGGATACTGAAAAACTTTAAGTGCTCTAAGTCAAGGAGTTGAAACATGGGTCTGAAATCATCTTTGTGTCTCAGCTGTACCTTGGCTGGCAAAGGTATAGCATTTAAATGATGTTCTGTTTTTGGAAAAAGCGGGAATGGCATTTAATTATAAAAACTCTCTCATTGCCTTCCAAGAGTTACAGTTAGGCCGTTCTCCATAGCAAACAGGTCCTAATCACACTCAGCTAGTCCATCCACCTCGTTCTTACCCATGAAAAAACATCCCTGGAACAGGATTCCGCAAACTACTCTAATTACAAGTGAAACAGTGAAGGGGCTTACTCTGCATATTTACTCTGTAACTAGCATTCCCTAATAGCAAACCATTCTCAGTATTCAGCCACATGCTCGTTCAGGCTGTTGGATCTCACCCTTGCTAGTTGTACTTCATTTGGCACACTTTCCATTATCCAACATAGCTCACTATTTTTCAAGATGTGCTCAAATTATATGATAGTGGATACCTTTGGAATAAATACATAAATACATATGTTGGTTATGTGCACCAAGAATATGCAGAAAAAAGCACAAGCAACAATTTGTATCTGGGCTCCATCTTGATGACAGGCTTTCCTAGTATTTTCCGTGCAGCCCTCTTTTTAGAAGATGTCAGCCTATGTACATGTTAGGCTTACTCAGGCAGTTTGTTCTATACGCAGCAAAGAGAAGAAACTGCTTTGTAGCAAAGACAGATGTTGGGAGGAGAATCAATCAAACCGTAACCATGGAATTTGAGGTATAAACCCCTTCATTTCCACCTGTGAATCTTCCACAGCAAGCCACTTGCTGCCAAGGTGTAATACCTTAGGCAGCACTGATGGGAAGATAAAGGTGATATTTTAAAGTAGTCAAAACTAGCTGTGTTGATCAACAGCTCTCTATGTAAGGAGAGCAACAGAGATAGATGAGGCAGTATGTTCACCTACACATGGCATCAGTAACATTTCATATTCCACATCCTGAAACAGCAGAAATCTTCATATCTATAACATTTAACTACGTGTGTCCTCGAGTTTTGCCGTCTATTCTTCTACACAATTGCTTCCCACTGCATATTTCATGGGGAAGGAGATTGGAAAGCGGTGTGCTTAATAAATGGAACCATTAAAAAGTATGGATTGCCCTTGTTTTCATAGGCATTATCACAGCAGAAATCATTCATCTGTTCTGTTCTGAGCAGATTCTCTACCTCAAACAGTGAAAATGAAAGTGCATCAAAACAGTAAAAACAGCAATCTGATTGATGAGCAAAAATGATCAAAATGCTCTTCATATGTCCTAGTGCTGATGCATACCTTCAAGCTCTGCTTTAAGAAGGTACCAGAGCAACTGTACACTGAAAAAAAAATAATCAAAACAAATCAGGTGGCTTTGAAAATACCAGAATATGCAATATGTCTGCTTTCTACTGTAAGAGATGGAGTTGGACTTGATCTCATCTCCATTGTTTTCAATAAATGATCTAATAACAGAGCATTTCTCTCTTTCAATGACACACAACACAGAGTTAGTCATAGTGTTATTGCTACTATTATCTAAAGACATCAGAATAAAGTACATAGAACATGATAATATATCTCGTACAAGAAAAGGTCATGCAGCGGTTCCACAATTTGCTGATCCTAAATACATGTACAGTTGTATCACCCTGCATTATAATCACATTTCTGATGTATTGCCAGAGTGCATGATAGCAAGTTTATGGTACAATGCCAATTACATGACACTGTGGGAGAACAGACAACTGTTGAACCAGCATAAAGTTAGAATGGTGCAGACAGATGATATCTGATTTGGTATTAAGCATAAGCCTGCTCGTAGGGAATTAGCCAATCACCATTTTTTCAACAAAACTGGAAGATGAATTTTAACTCAATCAATGGTAAGTGCAATGCAGTCACAGAACTTGCTCTCTTGTATTTATGTACTGTAGAGCTGCATTTACTGCATCACTGAATGACCGCCCAAGAGAGCTGGGGAATATACAGGGAATTTAGCCAGGCAAGCCTTTCTTCTCATCCAAAACAGACACAGCAACTTTAAATGAGATGAGGACTGCAGCAGTTGCTCTGAATTAAACTGAGCTGTATTAATTACACAAAGGCTAACAAAGGGTAGTTAGCACACGTAGAGCAAGAGGTGGTGTAAGCCCAGACTAAGAACCCAGAAAGAGAGAAGAACAAGGAATCAGCAGGTTGGAACAGTGAAGTGTTACCTTAGTCAGGTATAGATTATGGGAAAGTAAAATAAACCAGAATGTCTCTATCTAGTTCATGATTTGGGGTATGAGCCTGTCTCCGAGGCAGAACTTCCTGTTTTGCAGGTTCAGTTATACAGCAGATTTTATTTCCTTTGCAGAAGAAGTTATCACAGTAAATGTTTCTTATTGATTGATGGAGATAGGATCCATCATTAAAATGGATCAAAAATTAGATACTGTTTCTCTAAGACTCCAAAAGCAGGGCTGCTGCGAAAAAGAAATGGGGTGGGGGGTGGGGTGGATCCAAATCAATCTGTTGCCATTACAGAACAATACCAATTAAAGCTGGATTTAACTAATTCTAAAATATTATTGACTACATTGGCACAAGGTAATGTCAAACCACATCACCAATTAAGAACAGGGAAAATAACTGCAGGACTTGAATGAAATATACAGAGATAATTAATCCCCTAATTAGGATCCTGAAATTATTTCAAGAATTGAAGGGTGAAATGCTTTCATCTGCACTCATCTATACAAAAGAGTTTCCGTCTTTTACTTTTTGAGAAATTATTAATCTTTTCCATTCTGGTGTATCAATGCATTTTTTCCATTGGTGTATGTCTAGGATCGTAAACCGTATCTCAAAGCCTGTTTCTGAGAAATTTCCTGTCTTAGTTTAGGAATTTACCCACTCAGATAAATTGGACAAGCAGACACATCACAAAGGTGTCTTGGATCTTCTGGATTTAGCACTGAACTGAGCTTCCTGAACTCACGAGGATTTTAAAGCTTTTTAGGATATGTTTGAAGGTCAATCCCTTTACAGATTTTCTACTTAGGAAGTGTTAGCTTTCCAGGAACAGCTATTATGCAAAAATCTTGCACATGGAAGCTTGTCTGTCCGTCCGTCCCCCCGTTCCCCCCGAAATGTCCTCTACCAAAGACAGAAGCTCACTACTTGGGACTACTGGGCATAATCAATCTTTTGCCACTCTTAAAAAAAAAAAAAAAAAATCCAGGCCTTGAAAGCCTCCAGAATTACGCAGCAGTAGATCCAGTAATGTGAGTGAGCGGAGGCTAGAAGTACCATCATGTTGCTGGAGAAGGTTGAGGGTAAGGAGGAAACAAACAGGAAAGAGATTAAAACAACCAGAGTATCTGCTGTGACTTTGTGATAGTTGTGTACCACGGAAAGAGGTTTTGACTAGATTTTACCTGCCTTCTCCCAGGTCCACAGTGAGACCATTTTTCAGTCAAGGAAAAGAGTCAAGGGATTTGCTACATCTTTTTTTTTGAAGGAATCACACTTGGTGAAACCACTGGAACCATCCCAAACTTCAAACCTGCCATGACAGGGCTTTGATCAAGACAAAGTAATACTAGAAACGCAGAGCACAGCACACATTAGAGTAAGATCTACTTCCAGCCCCTGCCACCACCCATCCTGGTGGCAATGACCTGGCTGGAATATTGTATTCAATCAGTTTTCCATGGCTCAGTGTTGCAGGTTAGAAGGCTGGGTGGTGTGAACTGGTCTAGATGGTAACATTTAGATGGAAAATGGCAGGACCACGAGCTAAAATGGAGGAAAAGTAAACATCACAGAAAAATTACAAGCCACTTATGTGGCACAGTGATGGAGAACAAGGGGAAAGAAACTGCTAGCCTTGCTTCTTCAAACCAAATCCAGGAATAAAGGCATCTCAGCTCTTAAGTCTCACAAGTTTCAAGCACATCTATAGTTATTCTCTAAATTAGATAAGGCACCAGGATCAGATACAGTACATTAAAAAAGAAACCCCGTTGAGAAAGGCAAAGCTTGTTCATTCTTGTTACAGACCACTTATAAGCACTTTTTTGCTGCTCACATCATTGTTAAGAGTTATTTTACTTTAATTTTTTTTTTTTTAAAGTTGCACGACTTTTATTTGTGAGTGAAACAAGAACAGCAGGATCCGACTCCTATCTCCGTAACTCTTTCATCTGCTTAGCTGACTGTATTAGCCACTTTCTCCGAATGGAGAATGGGGGAAAGTTCAACAGCAGACTGACATAATAACGAGGACACAAAATATAGATGAAAAGAATACACGTCTAAATGTCTGATGAACTGATATTAGCATATAAATGCAATATATGTACAACAGCAGCCTTTGAATTAAACCACAAAGAACACTGTCTACTTGATTAGTTGTTTATTTTTTCTTTTGAGGGGACACATCAGAGCCACAGATTGATGCTTTAATAAGGAACCCGAAAACCTTTAGTGGAGAATAAAAGGGCTAGTGGTTAGATGTCATAATTCATGGATACTGATTGCACAGGACTTTGACAAGAACCATTAATTGTCACTGTGTAGCTACCTTCTGAAGTCACATACTCAATTTAGTTCTAGTTCTTACAAGATGTGGTAGGATCATTAAAGGAAGCTTGAGGCTAACCACTGATAATGGGAGTATTTTAATATTCTTGGTACTTTACAAAGGAACAGCATGTCATACATCAGTTCTATGTATTGCACCTAAACTCTCAAAAGAAAAAAAAACAGCTTTTTGTTGCCTCCACTGTTATCTAAGAAAGTAAGGTGTTAGGGTTTCTGCACTCTTTTGCAAGCCCGAGGCACAGCAGGAATCTGGGAGAAAAAAAAACTCACAAAAAAACCCAACCTACAAAGGGCTTTCATATTTCTTTTGTTTGAGGTCTGGCTCACCTTTTGGACTAATCTTACGGATTGCCTACTGTTCCACGGTAAAAATCACTGTTCATTTAAAATAAAAGAAAAACAATTAAAAGCAAAGGGTGCCTTCTTTCTTCCTCTGAAGACTTCAGGAGTTCTAGGAGGTAAGATCATTTTTTTGCTCCAATGGCAGTCAGGATGGATAAACCCCCAGATTAATGTAAAATACAACAGAAACTTTCCTATTCTCCCTTCTTTCTTCTCTGCAGTTGCTTCAGAGCAGCAAAACAGAAACACAGCAGAATAAACAGAGGCCAAATGTGCCCGTGCAGGCAGAAAAGCAGATGAACATTTCAACACGAGGCCAGGTCTCAGAGCTTGTAATTAAAGCAATAGCAGGGTTTAGGTCAAACAAATAAGCATAGGAGAGGCATGGAGGGAAAGGAGATTCCTTCGGGCCACTGTGTCCATCCTGCGTGGGAGGACTGGCAGGTTTATTCTACCACAGGCTTACACTACAGCACAAACATGAAGAAGGATCCACCTCACCTGCCTTTTAGATATCCAAAGCTGTACATCTAGTGGCTGTCGGGTTCCTTTGAAGTTAAAGCCGGGAAGAGGGCATCTTCAGGCCAATGCATATAATCTGGTTTATCTCTGTTAAGGAAGAGATCAGCTGCCCTCTGACGGTGCCCGTTTCTTACCCTGTTTTTTGCAAGTCCAGACACCTGGCTGAAATAGGGCAGATGAACCCCATTCAAGCCTCATTCACTTCTTGGCAGCTTGGCTGCTGACTGCAATGAGCTAGTATTTCATCTAATGGGTAACTGGGCATCAGCCCCTATGGAGAGGAAAATTTACAATAAAAAAAAAAATCCAGCAAGAGTATAATAAAATAAAAGCAGCTTCAGTAACAAGCCACCAGAAGTTTTCACTTAGGTAGTCTTACTTTCACTTACATTTTCCTAACTAGATGCAGACATTTGCTAATTAAGATCCCTTTCCAGTGTTTTAATGGCTTAATTTGAATACTGTCACTGTTCACGCAGGACCGCTTCCAGTCTCACTTCAGACTGATACTAAGCTCAGGATCTGGCTTTATGCCTCTTAACAGCCACGGGGCTTTTGTTTTTTCTTTTCTTTTTTTTTTTTCCCTTTTCTTTTTTGAGAGGGAGTGTGAGCTATTTCTCAAAGTGAGACAGCAAAACTGGTAATATTTCAGGAAGCTTCAAAACTGAAACTAATTCACTGTTCATAAAAAAGGAAACAAAGCCCAAGAAGAAGGTTCAGCACTACAATTTCCCCTGAGGTTGGCCAATTAATTTTGGTTGTGGTATATTTGGAAGATTCAAACTCTGTTTTGTTTACAACTCATTCTATATTATTTAACACATTATCGCTGTTGACATCACATTAATTAAATAAGCACAGAGACAGATTGTCCCAGCTCTTGAAAGCAGAGTGAATAAAAGACCCCACAAGAACAGATTTCTCTCCCTCACACATTGCAAACACCAGATCAGAGCTAGAAGTATTTCCTGTCATAATTTCATCAGGTACCAATCCTTCAGCATCTGAGCAATTTCTGTTTTGATTATACACGGCACATGACGGATTAAAAACTGCCAGAAGTCTCACAAAGGCGTTCATGGAGTGGGTAACCCGCTTTCCCTCTGAGATCACATGCACCACAAGGGGAATTTACTGGACCGAGAGGTTGCCGGAAACTTGTGTGCGAAGAGGGAGGTTGCTCTTGGCAGCCCCTGAGCAGCACTGATTCCAGACTGGAGTCACGTCCTGCTTCCTGCGCCTTGAGGAACTGATTTAGAGCAATAAGGGAGACATCTATCTGGGGGAAAACCACTGCTACAGCACTTTGTAGCTAGTGAAAAGCACCCCATTTAAATGTTTTCATGTTGATACCCTGGCAGGGTCTTCTAGGACAGCTGATCTTTTAGCTGCTCTTACCCATTCCGTAGCACCTCACTCATCAATGTATTCTTATTGCCACCAACAGAAAAACAAGTATTTCCTTTGGTTCCTGCAGACCATGAAGGCTGCTGCTGAGAGAACAGCCGGCTTGGAAAGATTTGGTCAATAGCCAAAGCGAGCATGTTGTTGGGCCACACTGTTCTTGCTCTCTCCCACCCAGCACAGTCCACCCAGAGCAGGACTGCTAATGTTCTGTCTCCTGCTGCAAAAATACAATTTCTCTCCTCGCCTCTCTTAATGAAGATTTCCCCTTCCACATACTGATTCCAAGGATCAGAATAACCGCAGCTGTTTCTGTTTCACACCTTTTTCCTACTTCCTTTTATGCACCTTTGTGTCCTAACGCAGTGTCCTTCTCCCTAGCTAACACACTGTCTCTTGCCCAAGGAACTCCCTCCATGACCCCCGTACCTCCCCATGCTCAATTGTAACAGATGTACTTCACAGGGTTAATTTGTCTCATATAAATAGCCTACAGGAGCACCTTGGAATGACCACACATCTTTCAGGTGTGCTATTAATATAAAATAAACTATTTTAACACATCCTTAATCTTTCTGTAATAATCCATCCTAAGTAAATTATCTTGAAGCAATGCTGGACTATGATTGATGGCGCTCTCTATAAAATCTCACTGTTGGCTCAGTACAAAAGAAATACCCTACTAATAAGAGAAAGCTCACCCTGGATATTCAAACCGGCTTCTTGAAGAAACAACAGGACAGAAAACAGTGCTGGTATTTCTGAAACTAGTTCAGTGAGTCTCGTGTTCTGTATGAAACAAGACAGATGCCTTCCTCTGCCTGCTCATACTGCTAACAGCTCGCCCTGTGTATGCATTACCGGAGTTATCGCTAAGTGCCGCATCACTAGTACATGAAGTACTAGCCCTTCCATGCAAACAGTGCTTATCAGAGTTGTATTTGCACATCTATACAAGATGATTGTTGTAAAGGTATGGACGCTCACTGGAACAGCCTGCGCCCTATGCTACTTGAATTATTGATCAATTATGAACAGATTACTAACAACTATGAATCGTTAAATCTTTATAATAAATCACGTAGACAAATAAAACATGCCAAGGCTGAATAATCTTCTCTTCCTCTTTCTGAATTTGCTACCAGAAGTGTGGCACTAACTTATTTGTAGTAAGGCTACCTTCTAAAACCAAAAGGGCAATATATTCAAAGAGTTGGTGGTCTTCTGAAGTAAAAAGAGCACCTCCTCATGCATTATTATGTCAGGTGCCAAAATAGATACTGCTAATAAGTTTATCCTCCAAAATATGTACATCTCTGAAGTTAATCATAAAAAAAATTGCCTAGTAACAGGTTGTCTTTTTGTTCCTTTTAAAGCATTTCACTCCAGCAACTTTGATAAACACAGAATCCTTGAAAAATGCAGTGATGTTATCTAGTAATACACATCACAGTGCCCTAATTCAGCTAAGACAAGTGAATAATAAAAACAAATAAATTTTATTGATCAGGTAAGGTGGACCACACAGTACCTGAGAAACTACAGCTTTGCTAAGCTGTATTTTGACATTAATCTGCTTCTGATTTCACAGGGACTTCCTACATTTCATTATAGTTTATTTAGCAGACTCCTTATTGCCTCTCCAGAAGGAAAACACTTGGATTCTGGTTCAAAGGCTCCGAATTCCTTAAAGAAATGGAAAATGCAGAGTTTAAAGGTGACTCAAGATCCTAAATAGTTTGCCGGACCTATATCTCATGCCATAGGGCATTAATTCTCCATGTATTAGAGAAGAGTTTTCTTTGCCTGCTGCTTTACTTTGCTGTACTAAAGAGTAAGCTGACTTTTAACCACCAAATAAGCCACCAAATTGAGGATAGACCTAGATAGCCTCTAAGGTTTTTACAAAACCATCATCCATATATAGAAAAGGGAATGTGTAGGACATTGAACAAAAAGGCTAATTCCCCAGGCTACATAGCTGTCTTTCTAATTTCCAGTGATAAAGACAAATCTCTAACCTGGTTGACTAGGAGTAAGTTAGTGAGTACCTGAAATAGAAACTTTGACATAAACTCACAAGGACTAGTCATTCTTATTCCTTCTCAAATCACACCAGGTTTCAGTCTGTGAAGGCCAGCATTAACCAAATCCAGCAGAAGTCTCAAGTCTCTTATTTCTCTAGGGCACAATGTTGATTGCTTAGAAACTCATCACAGTATTTCCATTTGCATTTTACTGTTTATTTTCTCCAGAGCATAACCTAGGCTTAGTGCGCTTCACATTCTTTCAATTCACATACCAGTCTCTTCAATGCAGGACACCCTTCTCTTTATTCTCCATTACCTCTGAGTCTTCAAGTAAGTGCCAGTGTGGATTGCACTACAGAGATGGAGTCCTTATTGTCGCATGCATTTTAATGAAGGCTTCTACAGTTTACAGCAGAACAGCAGTCCCTACACACCTCTGCCACAGAAATTGCTCTCATTTCATCGTCTTCCTAGATGGTCCACGGCTTTGTCCTTACAGAAGTAACATTCTTACTCCAGGACTTTCAAGCATTTTAAAACTCAGAATAAATATGTATGCTGTAGACCCAGTAAAGACACAGACAAGTGTGAATGTTTCGCTACTTGTTCTGCTAGTGCACATGCAAGAGCAAGACTCACTGGTGTCAGAGCAGTCAATGCTGGGACTGCCAGTGCCAAGAAAAGACCACACCAAGGCTGCTGAGAATATCAAAATACAAGAAGGCTTGAAATCAAGCCTTCATCAGAACAAGTAAAACCACAACAGCAGCTTTCCCCAGCGCTGAGGCAGACCTCCTCTCTGCTGATAAAGTCCTCCTTGCCTGATATTTGAAGGGTTTTGAGGAAGCACTGGGTAGTACTAATTTGCCTTGCCTTATGCTAGTCATGATCCTCTGTATCCAAGTTGATCTGTGTGGGCTGGTGAAATATGCAGCTTGAGCAAAGTGGCCCTTTTGGCTCTTGAAAGGGAAGGATTTGTAGAGCGGGGCATCCTGCAGGCAGGAGCAGACCAGTCTGCTAAGAGCAGGATGAGTAGGAGGTCTGCCAACAAGGCATGTGGCTAGGCAAGCAGGCAGGGGCTCCGTATGGGGATGTCTACCAGAAACTGTGAAACGGGTTAAAGGAGGAATGAAACATGCTTCTCCCTTTATGCTACAGATAATAAGGCAACGGTGGGTGGCTACAACCACCTTGGGTTTTATGCTATTCTCAGGGAATGCAGCAAAACATAAGTTTTTCCATTGACACTGGGACACTACTGCCCCAAACTACCTGCTTTCTCGTACACACACAGGGACATGTGCATGTGTGGGTAGATTTCCACTGTCATGTTCAGAAAGAAACACAGATTAGCATTATTAATTATATTATCATGTTAACAGCTATAAAATGCGGTGGATTTATCAGGAAACTGCTGTCCTGTCTTCGTGTGAATGCGTAACCAAAAGTCTGTGCCTAGAAAAGTTTGCCTATCAGTATATAAACAAAAAAACCCCAGAAAAAAATAAACCAAACAGAGGAACACAGATTGACAGTAAGACTGTGAAATTTGCTTAATCAGCATATTATTTATGTCATCATCTCATTCTGTAACTTACTACTGATGTTAAATCGTATCTCTGTTTTCGAGACTATAATTAGTGCCCCTTTAATGGGTTGTAGAAAGAAGTGCAACTTCAAGGATGCAACAAAAGGCAAAAAAGCTGCTAAACACTGGAGCAAACTGGACGCTAGTTTTAAACAAATGCTCCTCACTCTTCAACTAACAGAAAACAAACAAACCCCAAAACACTGAGCATCTTTAAAGATGTAACCACTTTTATTCTAATTACACTGAAAGTCTGGCAAGCTGAGCCAAACACACTTCAGTAATCCCCAAATGGATTCCTTCAGTTACATTTCAGTAACCTCCAAGCGGATACCTTTAGTTACTTGAAAAAAAAAAAAAAAAGGAAATATCTTATGACAATATATTGCTTTTTCAGATGAAGAACAATTTTAACTTTAGGATTGCTAGTTAGTCTCAAAATAGCATCAATTACACTGAAAATTTTATTCACACAGAAGAAATAGGAGGTTTTATCACTCGAATTTAGTGGCTGCTGCTAAGATTTCCGAAAGCTACACAAGACATCGGGGAGTCCCCAGAAAGCTGTTTTAACCAAACTGAGCTGAAATAATTTGTAACTTCAGTGCTTTGTTCTACGCCCAGAGGCCTGAAACTCAGACCCATCTCACAAGACAGGTTCCAGCACTGTGAGAAGGCTAAGGGAAACCTCACTGATGCCACCAAGAGCCTGGTGGGGACACGCAGAGAGGACAGAGCCAGGCTCCTCCCAGCGAGGCACAGCAGGAGGACGGGAGCCAGTGGACATAAGTCAAAACAAGGAAAATCCCAGTCAAACATCAGGAAAAATGCTGTGCCACGAGGGTGGTGAGACACTGGGACAGGTTCCTCAGGGAAGGCTGTGCAGTCTCTATCCTTGGGGAAGGCCCTGAGCAACTGGCATAAAACTGGCCCTGCTCTGGGAGGGGGCTGGACCCGACGGCCTCCAGCTGTCCCTTCCAACCTAAACAGTCTAGGATTCTGTTCACAGCATGTCACACTAGGGAAAAGAAATGAAGAGAAATAAACAACTTACCAGCCAGCTGGGCATTTTAAGGAAAATAAAAGGGCCCTTACCTGAAAAACATAACCGAAAACAAAACCTTAATAATTCATCAAAATCACCAGGTTAATGAATTGTAGTAACTCCTGGTACATAAATAACACACGCAATTATGCATTCGTGACATTGTAAACATTTTCCCCAATATGCTCATACTCTGTAAAAGATAAGCCATAGCTATGCTGGAATGCATACCAGGGGTCTCTCCGTGTTTACACCTCCCGCGGCTTATCCCCACAGCTCAGAGAAAACAACTTTGTCATCTGTAGGCTCTGTGACCTGAACATTTTTATACTCACTTCGTTACTATTTCAATTTCATCGGACACGTGCCAACATTTCTTGTAGACAATTTCACCTTCAATCCCTGCTGAGGATCTGTCCACTAATGACCATAATGAAACATGCTTTGTGTGAGAGCCTGTTCATTTATTTTCATTCCCGCGAGTGCCTTCAGAGACCAGTGTTGCAATCACGGCTACTTACTATTTAATTCCCAGCCAAATTTATGGCCAAATTGAAAAATGGATGCAGGCTGCCTGACGCAGGATGCTTTTGTCTGAAGTGTCCTCATGGAATCATTATACTTGCATTAATCTTTAATCTGCAATTAAACAATCAGTTCTATGTAAAAGATAGCTGCAAACAGATCTCCTGAATGTGTACTAGACAATATATCTTAATGGGCGTGTGCCTGCCGTGGAGGGTCTGAGGGAAGAAAAGTCAGCAATTAGGACAGCATCCATCACTGGGCCCCGGGTCAGCGAAAGGTTAGGGGAGAACCAAACCCCCCCGAAGTCCCGAGCATCCACCCGCTACCTGCCCTGCTCGAGGGCTGCAGTGGGGAACAGGGAGAGAAAAGCCAGGTGGGGGTGGGAACGGAGGTACAATGGATTAAGGCATGGCTTCGCTGATAAATCTGTCTTGGCAGAAAGTGCAACCTGCTCTGAATCTGTTTCTTTCCAATTAAGAGCCCTGCTTCCAGCTCCGGCAGATGCTTAATTGGAGACTGAGGCTGCCAGGCAGGCACCAGCGCCACGATCATTAACAGGTAGTTTGAAGCCATTAAGGTGCTCCTGCTTGTCAATTCCCCTCTCATATACCACTGACATAAACAAATGCATCTTCTTCCTCATGGCAGCCAGCTCACCTCGCAGGGACAGGTGCACACATGTGTGCTGAAAACTCGCCTTTGGTTCCTGGGACTGCAAAGTTATTAAATTAGCACCCAAGGCGTCGGACTCATTGGGGAATACAAAGGGCCTTCCTGCCTGGTGTCGGTGTAATATTAGAGTGGTACCAAATGGCTTCAACAATAGGTAAGCAGAAGGGCGTCTGTTTCAGATTTTACTAAAATTGCATAATTAGATCTTGGTAAGAGATCCGTCTGCTCACGTGTGCTTTTCTCAAATGCTCTTGCCTCATCCAAATAAGGAACCAGTTTCTCAGACCTCTGTGGGCACCATTTCGGATGCAAATGTGGGCGCTACCTTAAGAAACTCTACACCTGTGCAGAGCCTTCTGTGTGAATAGACGACTGCGCCAATACACCAGGTTCTTAATTACAAACACCGAGAAACAAAACTACGATGATACTCGTGAACCCTGCCTTATTACAAGACATTTCTCCCTTGCAAGTTTTAGTCTTAATAATTCACTCACTGGTTTAGCAAAAAAAAAAAAAGTCACAGATTCATGGCAAGCAATGAGATTCATTTTTTTTTTTCCTCTTACAAGGGTATGCTGACAAAAATTCACAACTGTCCCATTTAATGATGTAAAGAATTCACTAACATGTACCATTTGTGGCTTACAAATCAGCCGCTCTTGACAAACATACACTAATTAAGGGCAAGGAAGTAAAAGGCATTTATTGATTGCAAGGTCTGAAGCACCAGAAAACTGATTAAATATATGTTGTTAAGGAGTTAATAAATGATTTAACTCTGCTATGCCATGCTCTATGTACACCCAGGGCTATGGTAGCTAAATGGCAATTCAATGCTACAGTCTTCCATTATTTCCAGTGGGCTAATAAGACAAGCAATTAGACTGTTGTCTTCCCTTCAAACCACGGCATTAACGCACTCAGTTGTGCAAAGGAAGAAATGATACCCAGCAGGTGGGGACAAAACTACCATATATAAAATATTTTGCAAAAAGAAGACCCATTCATTTAAAACAGCTGTAAGAGAAGTCTCGGTCAGCTGCTACATAAAAACTGCTGCACAGTGGTCATAGAAACGTCATAGCTATGGTCCACTGCTACAGAGAAGAGTCCTACATAAATGTGCAGCCTTTTTAATGGATTCTGTCCCTAAGGTAATACAGACCACCAACCAACTATGACAGCTGTAAAATGATTAACCGAGATTCCTCTTTTCCGACAAACCAACTCTTTAACAACATGCTGCTCGTGGTTCAAGGTGCAGGATCATCCTGACACAGAAAACCTAGGGCCAGATGCCCTTAGCCAAGTTTCAGATGGGAAACGTACGGAGCTGTGTTCTATGAGGTCACATAGATGCTAACGTGTGTGCTCCCTGCCTCAGACACCCCCCGGGCAAGCGGGGAAGAGGGCAGCCATAGCACACTGCACCCACACACCCAGGGCAGGGCAGCGGTCCCTGCCCGAGGAGCTTGCTGCCACATCTGGCTGCAGCTGGACAGCAGATCACAGGGCTTCCTATGAGCCACGGGATGGGACTGTGTGGGGCTTGGTCACCCCCCTGCCTATCACTGGCTCTAGGCCATGAACAGTTTGGTCAGACAGAAGCCAGAGTCCTCAAGTTCTGCCCTATCAGAAGAACTTGCTGCTCAGGTTGAATAAGCATAATCATATAAACGAAGTCATATATTTACTACTTTCCAATTCCCTTTCTACCTCCAAGTGACGCTATACTGCACTTTTCCTCATCACGCTTCTATGCTGCTTTACAGAATACCAAATGAAGATACAGCTTTCACTAAAGTTTAAAACACTGTCCATTTTTTCCTTTGCTCCTATAATCTATGCAATTACAGAAAGGGCCCAGAGAACGGAAGGATGTTTTGCAAGTTCCCTATGAAGTAAAACTCATTCTCTCTCCTCTTCTTTTTCTCCTTCCTCACACACACACATGAGCACAGCACACACACACGATGTAAAATCATTGAAAAACAGGCCTAGACAGACCTCAGATGATCACCTAATCCACCCCTGTCTCAAGGATTTACCTGAGAGGAGTTTATTTAATCTGTTCTCAAAACCTGCTACTAACGGACGCCTACTAGCAACTCCGAGCCATCCTTCTTACTCTTCTTGGACTCAAACCCAAACATATATTGTTGCAGGCTAAGAATGTTATTTATTGTCTCACCCTTCACAGGCACGGAGAAGAGATACTCCTATATGTACCTTTAAAAAACAGACCTCTCCCATCCCTAAGGATAATAAACCTCAAGTTTCACTTTCATGCCAACCCTTAGGTGTGATTTCAGCCCTACAATTCTCAGTTGCTTGAATATTGATTCTCTCTTTCTCCCTCCCCTGTCTCCCCCCTCATATAAATTATGAAGTTTTACACACTGAGCCATGCTGCATATCCTTAGCAATAATGGGCTTGCTCCAAGAGTACTCCACTATTTTGACAATGCCAAATTTAAAGCAGAGCATGTGCTGCTTTGCATCTGTCAGTCACACAGCACTCTCCTTCGAAGCCTATCTATAAGCACGAAGTGACGGGTGGTCATCCGAGCGACGCTTTGTGCTTCCATAGTCAGCCCAGCAGTCGATACAATTTTAACCAGGGAGCTGCAAGGATAAGGAGAAAAAAGATTTCTTCCCATCACGTTAAAATGTTTCAAGTGGCCCATTTTCACTTTCTGTACACTTCTGAAAGATGACGAGGAGTCAATGTGAGAGATTAAGCTCTGTTGGCGGTGTAGTGTATTCATAATATATTAATAAGCAAGAATGCCTCAATTTTGGCTTGACGCTGGCAGCAGACTAAACTACAAAAGGACATTCACACAGAGGTGAGAATGAAAACTGAAGGTAGTGACAATGGATTACCCTCTAGTAGTAGAGGACCTTGGAAAACGGTAAGAATTATGTTTTATTTGCAAAAATACTGTAAACCAGTTATTGCTCTGCAAATCTCCAAAATGAAAAACCGTCTCCATGCATTTAGCATTTTAAGCTCTAGGAGAGTCCCAGTAAAGCCTGTGAGTAAGTTACAGAAATGGAAAGAAAGAGGTGATGTGCTGTTCAGATATAATCTCACAGCTTTGTTATGTTGTTATAGTTATAGTCACATTTTGGTGACAGCAGGACGCCCTGTCAGGAATCGCAGCCCCACTGCACCGAACCATTGTACAACTGGAATTTCCTCCCGAGTCAGCTTACCAGCAGGTTAAGCCTCTTCAGATAAATGAGACGATCCTATCTATCCATTAATACTTTAAATAAACACTCCTTCCTCTCTGAGGACAAACGTTCTACCTCTGAACGCACTTTCAGAAATGATGCATAATTGTATTTATTTAATTGGAAATAAATCTACATACGCTACAGGCTTTTAAAGGCAGAAAGCACACGCCATGTCACAGCTCACATGAATAATGGCAACTGGAAGTCAGGCTCCTCAGACTCCAGCCAATAACCTTCTGACACTGTGATGGATTGGAAAGTCAGTATCTCAGTGGGGGAAAATGTTTTGTCAATTAAGAACTTCCTTTTATTACTTCTGGAAACAGAAATTGTGAAGTCAGGTTTTTAACCGAAACGCTTCCTACTAATGAACGAACTTTTTGCTGAGCTATGTCAAAGCCAAAAGGTTTCTTGAAGGATTGGGATAGCTCAGATTTTTCTGGTTGCTTTGTTATTATTTCCTTACTGTGCTCCCAGTTGGGACTGGGAGACTCACTGGAATGAAAGTATATGCAAGATGCACTTGCAAAAATCTGAAGATGTAACAGTATTACAAAACACTGGCTTAAAGCATATTATGTTTTCTTACAGAGGCTTCTGATTTCCTTTACAAGACACTGAAATTCTACAGCCATAACCTCCTTTAAATACTTCTACGGGCTGATCAAATACCTACCAAACTTCTAAACTGATTTAGCTTGGACTCGAATCGTATCTTACATGCATTATCTGAACAGCCAAAACATACATGCTTACTGACAAAAAAGAAAAACAAACAAAAACCCAGCTCCCAAAAACCCCCTAGCTCTTCTGTATCTTTACTTCACAACCACAAGAGAAGTGGAGAAAATTATTAACTCACTTTTATAGTAGCAATAACAAAACATGATCACACAACAGTAAAACCTGAAGCAGAAAATGCTATGATCCCCAGGTCAGTGAAGGACTGGTCATTGCTATGGGTTGCCCACACAGTGATGGAGCCCTTGCCAATGCAAACCTTGGCCATTTCATCAGGCTGTGCAAACATGTTGCACACTGCTGGGAATTGTCCACAATCGCTGGCTTTCTTAGCAATGATGACAACCACAAACTTCTTAGGTTTGAGGCTCTTAATTCTTTTTAGCTCTCTTCCAGTGTGATTCTCTTATCTCTCAACTTCCATTGACTTTCTTCGTAATTTCTCAGAAATATTCCAGCAAGGAAGTACCCCAAACAGAACAAGAGATTAAAGCCTTCTTACAAGGGTTACACAGGTGCTTTGCTAATGTTTACCACCTTTCTACCTTCTGACACTAAGCAGAAACATTTTCTATATTGCCACTAGCTATTATTGGCTAGTGGAAATACAGAGCATATAAACATATATGAACCACAGACACATAAAAAGTGCAATACACATGAGTTCAGGCCACTTAACATCAAGGAGAAATGAACAGAGAAATAAACACTAGGAAGGAAAAAGGACACTAAAGAAGGCAAAGGTTATTTATTAAATCAAGGATGTTCTTGGCTTCTGTGTCTCGGGATCAAGACTAGGCGTTGTAAATGGATGCTAATTCTGCAACTAACATTGAGATATATTGTACAAGTCCTGTATGTCCTGTGGTTTTTTGCATTGCAAAAGCAGATGATACAGGTCAGGGATCTGGTGGTAAATCATAACGTGAGTTGAAGCTGAAGCCTGCAGTTGTCTCTGGCTCATGGATTTTTATATTCTTTGCTTGTGCTAGGCTAAAGATTGAAATATGCTTTACCTATGTGATCGATCTCTGTCATTAAAAGTAACAGATTTTTTTTTTCCCTGAGGAATGAAGTATGAATAACAAAACATAGCACAAAATGTATCCATTTATATTTCACTGGAAAACACTGTGAATGAAAGTGAAGACAAAACAAAAAAAAAAAGACACAAGGAAATCTCTGACTAGCACTAACATTTTATACTGCATCTTCAAGAAAGTCACCTACAGGCATTACCTATGCATAGAAGGTATCACTAACTACCATGCATTTTCTTTGGCATTTGTATGAAAAAAGTTAGTCACAAAATGCAAAAAGGAAGGCATGACATATACCGTGATGTTACTTGTCACTCACCAAAACTCAAAGAAACCTATTTTAGAGATCCTGCCATACCTTCCCTCAAGCAAAAAAAAAGCGAGGGGTGTTCAGCTCACTATTTGCTAGGCTTCCTTTTCTTCTGCAAAATTTGAAACTTCCCAACAACCTTTCCCCCCTTACAGTCTACTGTCACCCTTAGACGTCATTGAATCCATACTAATAATATTTGTAGCTGGCTATGACACTCAGCCACCAGAAGCAAAGCTATTTGGCACTGTAATGCAAATGACTGCATTCATCAAATGAGCTTTGTTAGTTATTCATTGTGTTCCTTATCGTTCCTTCCCCAAACCCTGGTGCCTCTGCAGTGCGCACGGAGGTGTGTCCGCCGCAGCATCCCCACTGCAAAACCCACCCTTATCAGGCAGAGCAGGGTGCTGCGGGAGTGACCTGCCAAGTCACCGTGTCCCCTCTCCTCTCCCTCGCCCTTTTGTGCCCAGCGCCGCTCTTTGTCCTCACCCACAGGATCTGTCTCCCCCTGCTCTGCTCACCACGCAAGACCCTCTCCCACAGCTGGAAGACTGATTTGCAATGAAAGGGACTCTTGAGAGATCTGCGATTCCCTCCTCCTTCTGCCCCATCTCCTCATTTTGTTCTGAATTCGACGGCTCCGACCAACCTCCTACAGGGACTGGCTTTTAAAAACAACCACGGCAACAAAACAGTCCAAGCCATCTTGCATATCTCAGCAGCCCAGCAGGCCTGCACAGACAGAAAACAGTATTGACAAGTTTCGAAAGGGACAGACGCCGACTCTGATGCAGGCAGGCACTCGGGGCTTTTTTTTCATTAAATCTTTCACTGCTTAACACAGTTCAACATATCATTCTGTACCTTCGGAGAAAAGCTTTTGGGGGCTAGAGCCAGAGATTAATCCCTCTGTAATTTCTATTGCTGCTGGCGGTACTAACTGCCAAGGGATTTTGGTGAGAGATAATGGCACTGTTAGCTTGTAACCTAGGTGTAAAAATGGTCTTAATAAAACCAGGATGGTTGAGGCCTCATCAATAACCGCCACACACCAATTTTATTGGATGTAATAGATGCAATCCATTTGATGTGATACAGGAGGCTCATCCCAATATGGTAATTAATAGAGGTTGGGGAGCTACTCAAAAAAATTGTCTACCACTATGGTGAAGCATCCAGGACAATTCACTCAGTTTAACCTCTAAAGCAAATGTCAAGATGTAAAAAGAGCTTTAGTAAGAGGACGGGTCTGGATCTTTCTTCAGTGAAAATGTAATTAAACAGGGTATAAAAACTGTGTATAATTAAACCAATTTGGAATGATTCTGTCAGATATTCCATAATTAATGTTTGTATAAGAACAGATTTTCTGTTTTGCAGGAATCAGCAGATAATCAGCAGTTGATTGTTAACCTGCAAATATGCTGATCCAAGCATAATTATTTTTACACATGTACCTACCCTTCCATGAAAACATAAGCAAGAGACATTTCCTTTACCCGAAGAACTGCTGTAACATCATGAGGCATAATCACCAAACAACCCCAGCTGTATTTTTTCTGTTTATCTTCAGCAGAGTTGTTATTCTTTTTTTTTTTTTTTTTTGGGGGGGGGAGAGTTGAATAGGGTGGAAGCCCTCATTCCAGATTATCAGCACCCTACATGGCCTTGGGCAAAAGGTTTTTTTATACTTTTGCTTCCTGTACTTCCTTGTCTCAGATCAAGATTATTCTACTAGAGTGATAGGTACTTTGATACTATGGTTAGGGTAATAGACCTAGAACAGTACTATTAAACACCCTGTGCAATGTACCCATAGGTACTTTATGAACTAAGTGCAAGGTTCCTGTAAATCCTTTTTGGAAAAAGGAGAGTAAGTAAAGATTTGCGAAAGTCAAGGACTAAAAGAGGAACGGCATATTAGGAATGCATCAGTGTGACAAAGAAAAATAGCAGATATTTAACACAATGAGACAGTTTTCTTTGGAAACTCTCATACTTCTGGTCATCTGTTCTCTCCAATTTTCATGAGCCCCCTCACCTTCCTGAATCTTCAATTTGTTTTGCACTAAAGGAGCAATAGTGCTCATCAATGGGTAATTAAAATTACTAACATATTTATTGTTTATACTGACTTCTAGTAAACTTACCTGTGAATTTTCTATATTTCAAGTGAAGATTTTACAAATACAATAGGTCAGAAATAATGAGCTGATTGTGGGGTTTGCTATGCACCTTTGAAAAGGGGCCTTGAAATGGTAACAGTCAGAAGAATGAGAATTTCCAACCAACTTTGTCACTTATTTCCTTAAACCTCACTGCTCATCTGATCCGGTGAAAGTGGCTGGACTGATGAGCAAGTCATAGGACTTGCATGGCCACAATGGTTAAGAATTCTGCTACATCAGAAAAATTTAGATGCAGCTCTTCATCTCTTTCATTCTTCACAAGGTTGAACAATCAATAGTAAGGAATAAGTCATCAGTTTCCAAAAGCTGCTCTTAGACTTTGATCCTCTGCTGCTCCTAGACTCCTCACCTCACCTCTGTGCCTGCGAAGATCGTGGAACAGATCCTCCTAGAAGCTAGGCTAAGGCATATGGAGGACAGGGAGATGATTCCAGACAGCCAGCATGGCTTCACCAAGGGCAAGTCCTGCCTGACCAAACTAGTGGCCTTCTGTGATGGAGTGACTGCATCAGCAGACAAGGGAAGAGCTACGGATGTCATCTGTATGGACTTCTGTAAGGCCTTTGACGCGGTCTCCCACAAGATTCTTCTCTCTAAATTGGAGAGATACGGATTTGATGGATGAACTTTTCGATGGATAAGGAATTGGCTGGATGCTTGCATCCAGAGAGTAGTGGCCAATAGCCCAAAGTCTGGATGGAGATCAGTGATGACTGGTGTCCCTCAGTGGTCCATACTGGGACTAGTACTGTTTAATATCTTCATCAATGACATCAATAACCATTGATGGCCTTTCAGTACTTAAAGGGGGCTTACAAGAAAGATGGGGACAGATGTTTTAGCAGGGCCTGTACCAATAGGTTTTTAAACTAACCGAGGGTAGATTCAGACTAGATATAAGAAAGGAATTTTTTATGATGAGGGTGGTGAAACACTGGAACAGGTTGCGCAGAGAGGTGGTAAATGCCCCATCCCTGGAAACATTCAAGGTCAGGTTGGACGGGGCTCTGAGCAACCTGATCTAGTTGAAGATGTCCCCACTTACTGCAGGGGGGTTGGACTAGATGACCTTCAAAGGTCCCTTCCGACTCAATCTATTCTATGATTCTATGATAATATCTATTGTTATTATCAAGTTTGTTCCCATTTACAATCTTATCTTATTTTGGTTAGGAGAGAAGTTCTAATGTAGCAGAGAATCCAGGTATTTACAGTAATAATAAAAGAAGATAGCCCTTAAGTCATGCCTGTGTTATGCTATGTATTTTTAGTAACCCTCACTTATACAACTTCTTTCCTCTCTCTCCCTCATCTTATTCCTGTCGTGTGAAATTCACCACTGAGTATAAGGCCATCCACAGCTCAGACAATTTCTCATGCTTTTTCTCTAGGACTGATAGACCATTATCAGAAAAAAGTGCCAAATGCCTGCTGACACCTTCAGTCAGCTGCCAGGAGTTGGAGATGTAATATGCTTCATCCCTACAGGTGGCTTGCTCAGGTCTATCTGAAAGATACCACTTTCCACTTAGACTTGGTTGGCTCCATCTAACAGGGTTTAAGACTGAAGGGTCTATAGAACACTAAGAAAATTGCTGAAACTGCATGAAATTCAGTTGCGATAAATACCTAACTCTTGATTGGGCCTTTGAAAATCCTGGACAAAATTTTGAAAGCAGGAAAATCAACAGTACAGCGGGTAAAGGACCACATGGAACTTACTCTATTCAAAGACCAACAACACAACATAATCTGCATCTCTGTAAAAAAGACCGAATAGAACAAACTACTCGTCAAACTATACAATATTCATCACGTCTGTAGTGTGCCTAGTGGCTTACCTAACAGTGCCCTCTACACAAAACATCACTGCTGGTGAAATATCTAGCAAAAAGGATGTGTGAATTACACCCCTGGTATGCTGAATTAGTGAATGACACAGAAAAAATAATCTAGCTGCACAATTCTTACCCTTAAAAGGAGATAGAAACGTATCATAGTGCAGAAAAATCTAAAGGTGTACTTACAGAAATGGGAAGTAAAAAGCTGAAGCATTAGGTATTTTATTAGCAGAGGGAAAAATCTTTCAATTGGCCACAAACTCCATAGCACAGAAGATTAAATTTTAGTAGAAAATTATCAAATCAGCAGAAAATAAAATTGATTGTTCCCATGCATACTGCAAAAGCAATATTTTACTGAGAAGACTGAATACCTCAAATACAACATAAAAGCTTGCCATAATGACAGATAGTTCTATTACAAAAGGTACTGAGTGCATAATTAACCACTGCTAATACCTATCTGAATATTTGAAAAGAAGAAAAATTTATTCAAGTGGGATATAAACTATTCATCAAAGCTGCAAAAAAAAAAGAGAAATGAAATTGCTGCAGTGAAAACATGCACTAGTCAGGCTATGTTTATGATTCCCTGACAGAAGATGTATAAATAGGAAAAATTTACCACTCATTCACTAGGGGCTAATGAAGCAGAACTAAGATCACACGCACACCATCACTCAAGTGCAGGACATTTGCAACTTCTCAATTTTATATGGAACTGCCTGTTCAAGTCACATATTCTGTAACAAAGGTCATTTTTTTTGTTTCAGTCTAAACAGTAAACTGTAATTGGCTCGGAAGTTTCATTTTTCTTAAGTTGATGTTAATTTAATGAGTATTCTCTCCACATTCCTGGATATAGGTGATGAAGGACTTTGCTTTCTCATTTCCCCAGTATCAAGCAGTTACATATAGCAAGGCATAAAAAGTAATATTTTATTGAAGTTCCCTCTTCTGTAAAATGATTTATACTCTTGGATAAACAGCCACAACTGTAAGCTTTGGAGTTTTTTTTATAACAGTTCACAAAAATGAATAGTATTGATAGCATTTCCATACTATCCAAGCTATTGCAACAATTTAGCTGCAAATGTGGAAAGAGCTAAGTATCCGTAATTTAAGAAAATTCTTCTTAGAGCTGAAACATTTGTAAAGGATAATCAGAAGTTTATAATCTGTAGACAGGTGCAAGTAAGGTCTAAATTCTCAAACAACGGCAAGTTTCCAATCTCTGAATGTTCATTTAGAGTAACGCAAGCTGCATTATTCTGTCAGCCAATAGAGGCATATGGACAATATTCCTGAATATACTCTCAGCTCTGAAAGCTGTAACATTTGCCACTTGCAAGTGTAAACATATTTATGAATTTTTAGCATCATCTTATTCTGACAACTTTATTTATCTGCATCACGTAGTATTTTCTAGAAGCTGTTTGTGAATGAAATATAAATTACTGCTCTTCTCACAGAGATATTTGAAGTATTTCCCAAGAATTTACTTTCACAGAGGTCCTAGCAAAAATGCTGCCCTGTAATTTTAGTCAGTGGATTATCCCTAATACATTGTTTTCTTCCTAATTTATTTATACAGCCTATAATGCACTTAACAAAGATCTTGTGTGTCAGGTGCTCTGTGAATGCTAAACAGATTAAAAACTACAGGCCTGTTTCTAAGAATAGGAAACAAACAGTACCTTGTGCTTCCAGCAGCATACTAGAAAAATACTCTCCGGAGATGAATTCTGCCTCTGTTCTCCAAATGGGCCCAACGTAATGCCAATCTACAGGAAGCACGATTTTTCCTGCTGTAAAAACAAATCTCCACTTCACTTAAAGTATAGAAGTGTCCTTACTGAAAGGTTTAATTCTGCATATTGTTTTCCGTAAGCACACTTCTACAGATCCCTGAAATAACAAAGGGAAAAATATCTTCCAGCACCTGAAACTTTGGCCATGTATCTTTAACTTCACTCTGCCTACAGTTACCTACCTGGAAAGGGACGACCAATATAGTCCTGTTCTACAAATGCAACCATGAGACTAGTTTGCTTACGGATCACCCTCAGATCCCATGAAAAAAGCTGTGAGAGAGCTGTGGTGTTACTGCAACCGCTGGTACATCCTGCTCAGCAGAGGCCAGGGCGATCCTCTCTTCCTTCTGCCCAGGCTGAACAAAAACCATGCCAGCACAGGGAGGCAAGGCAGAGCTCCCTGGGGCAAGGATGTATTCGCTTGTTTGACAGCAAGGTAAAAGACATAGCCATCCTCTAGAAAAAAACAGCCTACCACAGAAACAATATTCACGGTATTTTAACCGCGGACAGTAACGTTTTACTCCACATTGCTGTACATATTAGTAATGCCAGTGCAATCTGTATTATTCAAATGACTATACACGTGCTGTGGAGTGGAAAGCAAGCTAGTCAATCAGAATTCAATGCTTACTAGTATTGAGCACATCCCTACCATACATATAAAATCTCTCACTAGAGGTAGGAAAAAAGGAACCATAAAAGATGTTTTGGTTGAAATGGTTTGAGGAGCCATCTCTCAACACTTTGTACACCTGGCACATTTCATTGTGGATGAATTTGCAAATAAATATAGAATGGCTCAAATCTTTCATTCTCTCCTGTCTTTTAGTTGTTGCTGAGGTACAAGCAGTAACACCTATGATACTTTATAATTTTGTTTCACCAATGAACAAAGATTGATATGGTAGTCAGAGAATCAAACTAGAAGAAAGAGGCAGGAGTAAATATCCTGTCACTGTTGTACAGTGTTCCTGTGCAATAAAAGGAAATCCAATTTTCTCATCCCTCCTCTTGCATTCAGATTTTCCTCACTACAATAAAAAGCTAAGCATTTCTCAGTGTCTTCCAAATCAAAAACATGGAAACAATAGCTTCGCTGAAAATCTGTAACCCAAGGCTTAGAGTAGCTTCCAACTAAAATCTCCTGAGGTGTGGGGAGGTGGGAGGCTGAGACCTATCCCTTCTCAAGTCACGCTAGAAATTAACAGCACTATTATTTGAATGATGACCTTTCCTCAGAGCACTAAGAAGTGGTTTTGCTTGGCAACAGGATTTATTTGTTGGGACCTATTCCCAGCAGCTGCTGCAGTCATTGCAATTGAGAAGGGTAAGTGGAGATTTCTATCCCGCTTCCACCTTTTTCATATCCCACTGAAGACATATGCACGGAAAAGAATTACCATTACAGGGGTGCAAATGTCAAAGCATCAGCTACCTGTTGCATACTTTTGTCCTAAATAAAAGAAAGGGTGAATTCTGCCCCTAGTCCCCTTCCCCCAAGTCATTTTAGCACAGAGTAAGAGTTGCAATAAACCCCTGCACATAAAGTTTATGCCCCTGTTTACCCTGAGGTTACTTGTTCAAGTGCCTCTAATGTGAAGGGTGACAATGTGCTTCAATAGTCCAGAGCTGTCCTGCATGAGCAGGACTTGACGAAAGATTCATTGCATTTTTGCCTAACTTCCACTCATTTCATGAGTTAATTACCTGTAAGAATGTTCCTTTAAAATAATGAATCCACTCTCAGCTGGAGGTCAAGTAAGCATCTAAAGAGAGCCGGGAAGCTCATGAAGAAATTACTAAATTAAGGTTCTTAAAGTCTTATTTGCTTATTTTAATCTTAATCAAACTCCTCTTCACAAATTATAGATGTGAACAATTGTCTTTAAAATACGGATAAATAATAACCCAAGTGAATCACCGCCAATGTGAGAATATTACCCACTTCAGAACGCACCATCTCCAGTCTGAGAAAAATGCTGGACAAAGCAACAGGCCTTGATGCCTATCAGAAATCTTAAATAATTATAGGTAATGTTGTAGGAAACAATCTTTCAAGACTCTGAGCTCTCTGCAGCATTTCCCAGTCCCCAAGCCAAACACGCTTTGGGAACTTCAGATAGAGCACCAACTGAGCCTAAATTGCCAAGACAAAGCATTAATTTTAAGGCAAAGTCTAAGAAGCCCGAATTCCTGCCACAGAGTTTTACAAAACTAAAACATACTTGAACTTTGCATGGAAATAAACTTTAATGCATACTAGTACCACTAGGGAAGTGAATAGCTGCATTCAGCACTTGCTGAAGTCTCTGCAAGAACATCAGGGCGCCTAAAGGGACCCATTAAGTTGCATTTTTGGGGCATGCAAGTGCCTATGGTGAAAGCCCAAATTTGAAAAAAACCCCACAGTTGCATTACTATGCACAAATAGGAAAGAATGGTTTGCTGCTGTATCAGGAAGGCTGTCATATAAGCTATAAATAATCAGACATACTGATCACTCTGGAGCCTTCACTTTTGCTTTTGCTCTGTGTTTTGTCTTTGGTTGTAAGTAAATATGACATCTATCCTCTCCATTCAGCTGGCTAATGGCCCTCGTCTAACTCTGAAACATTGGACTAGCACTTTGGGAAACCATCTGTATCCATAAAATAAAGATAATGCCAATACTACAAAGGCTCTTGTATTTGTAGTCTCCCATTAATTGCCCTGAAGATCTTAGCATAAGGTGAGGAAGCAGTTATTGCCAAGCAGAATCTTGTGACATCCTACACAAGTGCTCTGCCAGGGCACAGGAGCTGTGGCTGAGCAAAGCCCTGTGGGTCCTTCCTCAGAGGAAAGGCCTGGGCTTGTCAAACATGCCTCCATCCTTCCCCAAGAGGGTACTCAGGCATGCTAGCAATATCTCATGGGCAAGATTACCAGAGGCAGCTGATACATCTAAAAGAGTCTGTTTGTTCACTTATTGTCGCAAAATTAAAGGAGAAAATATTGACATAAACTTACTGCTCTCGACATAATATCAAAATAAGAAAATAAGGGATCTACTGCTAATAAGGATTAATAAAAGTTAAGTACTACAGTTAAAACCAGAAATAACTGTTCCATTTACTCTAGTAGCAGTAGAGTCTCATTTGCTCTTTCAAAGGCATAATCAGTTGAAGGGCACATTTTTCTTCTCTTTGTTCTTTCCCATCAATTTTAATGGGTGCAGAACATCAGTCACATGAAATGTAATGGGACAAGAAGATGGATGAGTACATTTGAAGCTACTAGTCACAGGACAGAAAACATCCTGACAAAGTGACACTGGCAGCACAGGGTTCAACAATAGAGCCTGGACAATATTTAGTAAGTGAAACTACAGTGCTACACAATTTGCTATTCTCACTGGGCAAAATCCCTCCCCTGTCACTATTCATCATGTTCCCACAGGTCAGACTTTCAAAGACATTCTCCTACTGAACATGACCAAATGACATTTTTAATTCAAGGAAATACGTAAATCTGGGGACAAAGAGGTCATTTGGAGATAAATGGGAACAACCTCCTGTACTGGGAACTTAAAACTACTTCATCAAAAAGATTTTAAATGGTTTAGTAAGATACACACATAAGTTTTGAAATATATTATGCCCATAGGAGTGAGGAGACTTTACATCTATGCTGAACTTATTGACAGCAACAGGACTCCACTAATGATGAACAAGTAGCAAACCCCTCCTATTTTTATTAGTGCCTGAAGAAAGCAATACCAATAAATTCATACTTATAAATTGCTCCATTTTAAAAAGCCTCTAATTTGCACAAAAAAATAAAATACGCAAGTAAAAAAGCAATTTGCCCCAATAGTTATCTGCAAAGAGGTTCTGGGGAAATTGCAAAGAAAATTCCTATCAAAGCTAACCTTTAGTGTACAGCCAAGGAAAAAACAGTCTTCTAACAAACTGAACCAAACCCTTTCTGGACTTTAAGGAAGCGTGGGACTCCAGAGCTGTTGGGAAATGCAGGCAGATCTACACTCCAAGGATCCACTTCTGTTATAACTTCACTCATAATTGCTAAGTGGATCGATCTAGCATTTTACGATGCTTATTGTGATCACCATCATCATTACTAGATAATACTATTCCGGTTTCTTCATTAGCCATTAGCCGAGATGTCTACAATTAATCTTTAAAGCTTTAAATAATACAGAACTTTATACCAGACAGGGAAAAGAGAAACCAGGACCTCTTCAAATACACCCACGAGAGCAGAAATTAGAGTCAGAGCTCCAAGTCCCACCGCTGCGATAAATCGGCCCTATGCCTCAATACAGCGCAGTCACCCATCCAGTGGCGTGTGATGTCCAGAAGGCAAAAAGCCAGCTTTTGGCACATTCTCTTGAACAGGGCAACATCCCTCTCTGGCACCACAACATACACCGTGAAGGTGATGGTGTACTCTTTTTCTAACAAGTGCCTTGTTGGAAGTTGTTTACACAAACGCTTCTTGCTATATACGCTTTCCTTCTCTCCCACAAGATATGAGACCGCTCTCTAACAAAATCTCTACAAGAAGTGTATGCTGGTAAAGACAATTATACATAGGGAGGAGTTTCCCACAGTAAGTCACATATGGCAGAATGGGAAATCCAGAGAGGATGGAAATTGCACATCAGGAGAAAGGTCTGAGGTTTCACAAACAGTACCCACAACTCTGGAAAGAGCAAAACACTTTAAGATAAAAGAACACTTGACTCACTTTTGGCTTCCAAATTTCATATTGTAGGAAGTAACACACCATTTAAAAAACTACTGAATGTAAGATATGTCAAAAGTTAATCAACCTAAGTATTTCACTATGATGACATATAAATAATATTCAGACATTTCTGGAAATTTTTTTCCTATGTTTTTCCTCTAAGACGACGTTTTGGTGAAATATTTAATTTTTCTATGAAGCATTTTGATTTTGCTGGTATTATATCCCTCAGTGAGAAACAACCTAGACACCACACACACTTTCTGGAATTCCCCATTTATAAACTTACAGTTTGTGTCTCTCCTGAATGTAATAGCAGACTATATGACAAATTAAATTTAAAAAATGCATAAAACCATATTGCAATGAGAGATGCCACTCCCACTTTTAGTAACCCTGACCTCTGAGAAAGCATTCCAAATGCTGAACTTTAACTAATAATTGACACTTTCTTCCATCTTTTCTTGCCATTAAAATTTGTTTTGAGCTGGCAGCTCATACGCCCATGGATATCACGAGGAATCTGAATACTTCACATTCTAGCCACGAGGAAGTTGAAGGCCTGAATAATGATGATTCCCTGAGCAGCTTTCCCTGAAAATCCATTGCTGTAATATGCAAAAAGCACATTACAAATACAATCAAACATATTAACTAGGTCAGTCAAGTGTTCTGTTATACCACAGGTAACTGAAGACAACCCTTTTCTCCGATTATTTCAATTGTTCAGTCCTCAAAAGGATTTAGCGAAGTTCACCCATTCCCATGCTCCTCTTGGTCCTCAGGACAGGGGTCCTGGCACTGCAGTTAATTACCTTTCTGACTTAGAGAGCAAGAGAACACCTAATAAGCTTGTGGATCTTTCCCAGGAGCCTCATCAGTTTGCTGCACAGGGACACAGAAGCTGCGCTGACATTTGCAAGCAAGATGGTCCCTGAAGGCATGTCTGCACACGCCAGGGAAGAACCTGTGATCCTAGCTAGGAACCGGCCAGGGTCTCAAGCATGCCATGATGTGCTGACACAGCCACGGCCGGCTCCTCTTGGCACTGATGTCTGTGGACAAGCCCTGAAAGCCCAGAGCCAAACACCTTCCTCCTCCTTAGGGCCATGCACAGCTGCCAGCCCCACATGGGTGGGTCTCAGCCTCACCTCTCAAGCAATGATGCCTACCCTAGACAAGCAGAGGAATACCAAACCCTCAAGAATTTAGACTGTTTCTAAATGTTATCTTTAAGTTCATCCCAATTCCTTTCCAATTTTGCAAGATGTAAAGTAAACCTGATTGATATTCGCAACCTTTTCTCACTGATCATAAGCGAGGCTACTTTTAATGAGAAGTATTTTTTTCAAAATTGTATGATTCCAGGAGCTAGGAAAAAAACCCAAACAACCACCCCCACAAATACTAAGAGATATGAAACAAAACAGAAAAAAATTCTCCAGCTGGATGACTAACACAAAACCTAAGTTGTATCTAGACAAATTAAAGATGCTTGTAGACTTTCAGAGATTTAGTCCTCTCAGGTTCAGCTCTGACATTAACACACATGAAGCACAGGAACTCTACATATGACTTGGTAGCTTGGAAGATCACTCATTCCAATGTGCTTATGCTGTTTTAGACGTCAAACTTCATGGCCAAAACCTCTAGGGAATAAACTGCTACTGTACAAAGTCAGCCCACAAAACAAAGGAAAACGAATGTTTGCTTTGCTTCACTTTGCTGATTATCAGGGTTTGCTTCTGTTGGTTAAGGGAAAAA
>VYXH01008613.1:367403-484200 GCA_013397275.1 Burhinus bistriatus | reverse complement strand
AAAAAGCAACCTTCCTCCTGGAGGAAAGGGAATGAATTACTTTTTCCACCCAAGAGAAGAAGGATATGTAGAATTTCCTAACTTCCTCAAAGTGAAACAATAAAAAACCACCGACAGTGAATGTCATGCAAGTTTACATCATCCTATCATGCAGAAATGGCCAAAGAGCCATGCTGTCCTCTGCCTGTCCACACCAATATTTTAAACTTAAATACAAAATACAAACAACTGTAAGAGGTGGTTTGCAGTGTGTTATATGAAGACATTGCAATTCCATTTCTAGGTTCAGTCCATGGCATAAAAATATTCATAAAATTTGCTTTCTGAACCTCTGCTTATTATCAAAAACATGATAAATAACCTGTTAACAGTTACTGATCTAATATCCTCCTAACAGACTGATTTTTGCTACAAGTATTGAGCAAAGTAAAACAAATGACAAGTTTGTTACACATAAGATAGTAACTATCTTCACTGCAACCACAAAGTAAGTGTATAAAGAATAATCTGCATCTAAATGTTTTAATTCTTTCATGTCTTGATATTTTGAGGTGATGTTTGTAAGCTAAGAAACCCTCTTGCTCTTCAAAAAAAATGATCTAGCTAGCAGTATCATCAAACTAATTTGCATGAACCTAGATCGGAAAACCCTTGTGGTTGAAATTAGCCAGTGGGTTCAAAGTTACGGGGTGGAAAAAAAAATCAGGTACTATTATAAAAAGCTCATTTCCTTTAAAATAACAGGTCAAATACACTCTGAAGTTAAACAGCCTTGAAGGAAAAGAACCAAGCACTTTTCAGCTTCTTTTTTATTCTATTTTTATGAGACCTCACCAAATCCCTATGGGTGGAAGAACCGCTGGTTATCACCAACCCCTGCCGTACATGTCTCCATTAAGCTCTTAGCTCTTGAGAGAAAACTGGTGAAACAACCTACTGTTAGTTAACTCTTAACATATACTTGGCGGAGTGTCTGACTGACATTTTAATGCCCCTCCCCTTCAACGAACTGAAAAAAAAATAAATACTGAACCCCTAAAATACGCCTCTTCAGCGGTTATCAGTCTGCAAATGCTCAAGGTAGCAAGATTAGTTTCATCACATCACTGATGTGTAAGACTCACATAAAGATATGTTTTGCCTCCGGCCTGAGGATTATACCCATACATCACATCAGGAAGTAAGCCTCAAGAAAGGACAGCTCTTTAAAAAACGTATAAAAATCTGATCATTAGAAGAATCCTTCATCCTCATTGTTAAATTCAAGATGCAAGGAGCAGCAAAATGACAAAGAAAATCATGCTATTCAGTACCTCAGCCACTTTTTTTGTTTTTCATGGCATTGCATATCCCTGCAGATTACTGATATAATCTTGGTATGGCTTTTTACAGCTGCCTCTGTTGTACCCATCCCCTGAATTCTTATCTCACATACTATTGTCTGCTTTCTTATCTCACGACTCTTTCTTTATCCTTCCTCTTGAGGTATGCACAGGAACTATATGCCTTTTACAAGATAGTAAACAAGGACAGAAAATGAAGTTTTGAGGATTTTATCAGAAAAAAAAAATAAGCATTTTATCAAAGGCAGTTGGCGTGAGATCCAAAATAACACTTAGGTACTTAGTGTATAATTCAGGTGTCATGTTCAAAAGAATGATCCCAAAAAATCCTGCTAAGGGGTTTAGATTTTTAGGAAATCAGATGATGAATTCCTTACATGCCTAGTTGTATGCATGGGTGTCTTTGTACAGCCACCATCCATCTGGGCGGCCAGAGCTAGTTATTTTAAGCAGTCGATGTGTCTCCAGACCCAAATCCCCATGGCAAAATCCTCCAGGACTCCTCAGGGAGTCTTCACACCAAAACATAGCTCTGTGGTGAGAGCCTAAATCTACACAACAGGTGGCCTTTCAGACATACCTTCTCTTTTAACCAACTGGCATGTGGTGTCTCAAAGCACAGAGCTGAGGCATGGGTGCCTGGGGCTCTGGGGACAGCACCCAACACTCCACCGGGCCATGGACGGGCACCCAGCATGAGATGATGAGCTCCTCCACCAGGAGCAAGGGCTCAGTTGTTAGCAATGCCACAACACTGGCATATCTTTTCGAGTACGGCAATGGGATGAGCTATTTAGATGAATGACGTCCAATTATCGGTGTAAAGTAAATAAGCAAGAAAACAGAAGAACCAGGAAAGCTGTGCCTGCTAACCACAAAGATTATTTCTTATCTGTAGAAGTCAACTTTTACAGGCTTGTTTTATAAAGTCTTTTCAGTTCAGCAGAGGTTCTTTAAGGAAATTCCAAGCAAGTTTCTAGGGCATGGCTAGAAATGTATGACAAGCTTTATTTGATTATATTCTTACCATAAATACATTGTTCTACTAATACGAGACAGTGCAGCTTTGAGGGGAATTAAACAGAGCAGAGCTCTAAAATTGTTCAGCTAAACTGATAGGAAACAGAACTCCTACAAGTTTGTTGACTCCTTCAGCACCTCAAATTTTAGTTTTGTACTTTTCAAACAGATAAATCGGTATTCAGAAGAGTTGTTTAGAAAAAAAATAAGAATCAGGGGGTTGTCAATTGTTTTGTTTAAAAATTTATAGAGGGGAGCAAGAAGGAAAAGCTAGGAAATGCAGTAAGATCAAACCAGATCTACTATTGCTACTGATTTAATTCAACTCAGATAATTTAACTAATTTCCAGACAATTACATTCAGAATTTTCTCCGTTCATATTCTCCAGAGGTAACAGTGTCCTGCCACAGAATTTCTACTAAAAACAGAACTTAAATACAAATGGACCCCAAAATGTGTTTGTGCGGGTGCAGCACAAGATAGTACTTTCCCATTGTTGGTGAAATTCATGAGGAGCTTTTGGAGGTGGCAGTGCTATACAGCAAACAAAGGTGATGCAAAAGCTGCCTGCAGGTATCTCCAGAAAAGAATGAGAGCTAATGGCAAACAGCACACTGAGGAGTTGTCATGTAAATACCTCAGATGGCATAAGTACCAAAAATGAATAATAGTGGCTGGAGGTTGGTTCAGAAAGAAAATAAGGATCACAACATCTAGTCTATTTAATTCTCTGAATAAAACCAAACTTCATCAAGACCAGAGAAGGCAGGTCCCAGTGACAAGAAACACTGCTTGGCCCCCAGCCTTCTTTCCTTATTCCAATGCCAGCTATAAGCAGCATCTCCTGAAAAATACAGAAGTGCCTCTGCTGTTTCAATGGGCAGGCTTGATGTCTCTCTTGTGAACACCTTTGAATTTGAAGAGATGTACCACTAAAACTCAGTACTTCAAGTAGCCCAGGGGATATCAAAATGAACATAAAATCAGAACTCTAAACTGGTGAAAATTTGATCTTTATGCTAATTATGGAAACCAACATGAGAAGCAAACTGCATAATCAGTCTTCAGAGGATTTAAAAATGCTGCAAGCAGGCTCTACTATCATCTCAGGTCAAATGTAAAATACAATGTGCAACCTTCTAGTTTTAATCCCAGCTCCACCACTGACTTTGTGAGCCATCCCAGATTGCCTCTGTTTTCCCTTCTAGCTTTTCTCCTTTCTCCCTTTCAATTCTAAGCTCACCTGAACCAGGACTGCTTCTTAACATGTAACTCAAAAAATAAGTTCACACTGGTCTTTGGTTGACCTCCAAAAGTACTGTGTTCTCTCTCTCCATCCCCTCTTTTTCTCTGGGTTAACTGTACATTTTGAAAACAAAACATAAAAATTTCAGCAAACAGAAATTATTTCCATATGATATCTGCAGAATTCTGTGAAAAATTTGCATTTCCTTGAGTCTCACACAAGGCTATTGAAGATCACTGCTGATGATTGATCAGATACTGCTCCAGTTTCATTCCCTCCAATCCTCGCCATATTTCTCTTATCCTTTCCCCTAAAGGGGAATAGTTCTCATCAAGCAGCTAACAAATGACTTAAACTCACTTCTTTCACCCCAGCAGTCCAAGAGAAAATCAGCTGTGACTGGCAGAGATCTGCTCCTAATGGACATGAGCACACACCAGGTCCTGCCTTCTCTAAGTGACTTGATGTAGACTTCCCGGCTGCACATTCATTAGCTCAATCTTGCTTATACAGCACACAGGAAATAACAATAAAGTGCCCCACGAAGTAGCATGTAGGGCCATAAATTTCAAATTGAGACATCTTCCGTTTCTCCACCAGTAGGCATATGGAGAAGAGGACTTGCGGGGGTGCTACGCCTGATACCTTCTCACGGTGAAGTCAAGAAGCAAAGTGGAGCCGTCCTCACGTCCTGAGGACAGGTGAAGAGGCACTCTGAAGCACAAGGGTGCTTCATCCATGCTTAGCAGTATCTCAAAAGCTTTCATTCTTAAAACATGTCTCTTTGACTTTTTGTTTTAATCCCAGTCTGCACGTGCAAGACACAGTTATCAACATAAAAGTCTCCGTCAGGCAAGCAAATGCAGTTTTGGGAGAGGGCCTCCATGGTCTCTGAACTGCTATCTCAGGGAAAGGCAAACGAGCCTGGAGGAAGGGGGTAGGGAGAAGAGCAAGGAATTATACATATTCTAACAATGTCTTCATTTCCCAGCAGCTCTACACCAAAAAGCTCTCCGGTGCTGAATCTGACCTCGCTACAAACAGTAGCAGAAAACATGCCTCACTGTAAGCGCTTGCACAGGTTTCCTCTGCAAACAAGCTTTCCTTTGTTTACTGTATTTTTTACACACATGATTGCACAGACCACCCACAGTATCAGGTAGCCTAGCACGGGAAAGGTGAGAGATGAGGCTAGGATTGCTTCCTTATAAGAATGTAAATTAATCTATCTGACCCACATATGCTAGTGAGCCACAGCTCATCCTCAGTCAGTTCATGTCCCTGACAGGCTAACTTGTCCCACGCTCTCCAGAAATCATGCAGATGAAAGAGCCAAGGCTGTGGTATAGGAATTACAGGACTGGAGAGTTAAAAAGGGATTTGCAAATCAAGTAGTAATGCCTGCCTTGGCTTAATTTCATTTAGCATATTCTACTGCTGCTCCCACCCACAGCAGCAAGTCAGTATTGTACACAGAAGCAGTTATGGTGCCAGATACTACCTCATCTCTACTGTAGCACCTGGTTAAAAATATGCTCAGTACCCTTTGGGCTCTGACCTGTATACACTGAAACAAAGATAGGGATGAGTTTACAGATGAACACAGGATCTGGCAGCGAGCACACTAAGTCATTTCTCTGCTCTCCTTCTGCACCTTATCAGTGACATTTCCCTAACAGCACAAGATGCGGCACCGGGCTCACTGCATTTCAACCCCCCAAGGAAACTCGCTCAGATCCTCCCAGGGGTTACGCTTTATCTGGCAAGCACCAGGGTAAAAAGTGAAAGCATTTAGTTCATTTTGGACCTTGGTTGTTCACACCCACAGACAATCCAGCTCAAGAGCAGAGAAGATAACAGATGAAGGGAAGAATTTCTCTAGAATCTCTTTAAAATCCCCACCTTTGGGTTTGCTGATCATTTCAACAGCAGTTATTACTATGCAACATTACTGCAAGGAGTATTTTGAAAAAGCATTCACTCTTAACCAGGCACAGACTCTTTTTTCCTTAAACACGTGCAGCCCTTTAAGAAATGTCTAATCCCCTTCATAACACAACCTGCATCTCTTATTCCCTGGCACAGAATTCCATTTTACACTTTCAGATCAGTTTGGCAATCCAGAGCTGGGGAGGGGGAAAGGGAGGAGAGGGAAACGTGCTGCTACGCTTTTCCCTGTGCTATTGCATGATGATGGGATTACGACGAACTATTGAACTAAAGGGAAGTGTTCCACCTAGAGACCGTCTTCACCAGGCAAGGCAACGGGCAGGTTACCTGCAAACGGACGCTCCGTTAGGACTGAATACGCCTACCGGTCCTGTGGTAAAAAATGATGCAGAGGTATTGCCCCCGGTAGTAATTAACAATGTTAATCTTCTTCTTCCTCTCTATGGTGATAAAAAGAATCATTTTTATATTTAATTAATGCAGAGGATCATTTTGGAAACTGGCTAATGAGGCTCTGATCACATTACCACGAAAATGTGCATTAACACCGCAACTGAGGAGGCTGCTTCATGTGTAGAGAATCCACTTTGTAATTAGCCCACTGTGAAATGAATCACGTCAGAAGGAACTCGGAGGGAACCGGTCGGCAATGGGCACTTAGCTGCTGCTGTGCCAATAGACCACCAACACCGTAAGCTGTTTTTTCTCCTCCGCGCTGCCTGTCAGCAGCAGCGCAGTCCAAAACTGCAAGCGTTCAGCCTCTGTCAATGGCAATGTGTCAAAGCCAGGACAAATTATAGAGAGGGAGAGAACAGATGCTGAAAGGCACTAAACTTTAGTATGCGAGGGTCTGCTGTGCCAAGAGGAAAAACCAAACAAAAAGCTGCAAATCAAATACTGATTCAATAGGATCCGAGCAAAAATTACGGGCTATTATGGTAAGTGCTTGCTTCGTCTCATCTTATTCTGAAGGAGGTGGGAACATGTTAGCAGCACACTGCTACGCTGCTACTCACACTGCTACACTGCTGGGAGAGACACCAAGATATCCAGATGGAATTAAGATCTTTGTCTAGTAGTAAACAGAAATAACACACACGCAATGAATGAACAAGCAGCACACCTCCCTCACGGAAACCCTGTTGTACTCAGTACCTGTTTGAAGCTGACAAGCACATTTCAGAATCATTTCAATTTTAATCAATTAATCTGAAAATTTAACATACTTCTTGGCCAGCACAGACATGCCATAAAAAGTTTGTTCCTTAACTTAGAAATACCGGAGATCCCAGACCTAACACTTTCAGAGGCAGCAGTGCAACTTATCTGCAATCAGCCTTATTACCAAAGCCAAGGGCTCCCTTAAAACATCAGCGATACGGTTCAGTGAGACTGCTGCTATATGACTGACATCTTGGCAGAAGATGCACAAAAATGTTAAAAGAATCCCACAGGAAGTCATCTGAAGGGGGAGTGGCAAATGAGCAGAAAACAACAAGCACCCAAAATACTAATCATTACCAACACCCCCCCAACAACTTAGCTAGCAATTTTGCAAAGGAAAAAAAAAAGGCAAAGCAAAACAAAAGCATCTCTACTTACTCTCTGTAAAGAACACACATTTTTACTCTGGAGATGCTGGTAATATCCTCTGCACTCACCTGTGAAACTTCATAGAGCAGTTTGTAGTGCTCCTCTCTCTTCTGAAAAGTGCACAGATTGCAGCCCATCCTAATAAGCAACACAAGAGCAAAGCCTCTAATTTCCCCAGCACCGAAAGGCAAACGCACTGACAGGGAATCACCCTCCAGACTTGACTACTGTTTTTCATCAGTCACTCCAGCCCCGAAACACAGGCACACCACTGCTAGCTGGAAGCGCGAGGCAGGGCAGTGTGTAGCAGCATGCTCTTCTTCCCTTTCCCTAACTATCTTACACTCACGTATACACACACAGAGTTTCGACTCAGTTCATGGCAACACTCCCCCTGTCTCCGCATCAGTGCACATGACTACACAGATTCTCACTCATGAATATTAATAGCCTCTCATTGATTATTTATGACAGAACGTGTTAGCGGGGAGGGGTGTCATAGCTGCTGCTGATGACAGATGAATATTCACTAATTAAGAAGCAAATGTACTGTGGTTAAACAAAATTCACTTGTGTCAATACCATCTCTGTTTATTAAGGTTCGAGGGACTAAGCCTCACGTATTTCACCCACGCTCGCTTTAATTTTTACAGTAATTGTAAGACTAATTCACGACTGGGGGTGGGAAAGGCACAAGTCAAGTCTTATGTTAGGTCTCCACCTTGTGCAACAGGGATCACGGAATACATCTAAAATATTTGCAAGCATTTTAGGAGAATGCTTGTGAAACCTGAGCTGATGTTGCTAAAAATTTAAAGCAAAGAAGGAAGGAGAGGAAATTAACCCAGATGGCTATACTGCTAGCTTCACCTTTGACACTGCCAAATTTAGCCAAAATTCCAGTGTACTCATAAAAGGCATGAGCCTACAACAACTCGTCATACATATCCAGTATATGTGGAAATGCAGGTGTGCCTGATCTGGTGCTTTTTACATATATACACACATTGTACTCTCTATTTAATAATCTCGCATTCAAGTCTCTTCCGGCATGTAAAACAGATTAATAGCAATTATAGCCCCAATTTCTAAGAAACTCAACAGATACACCCTCTTGGACTCCTAGATATCAAAGCTTTTATTATAACATGCCATTATAACTCATTTTACCATTTGTACATTAGATTTTAATGGCTTCACAATTCTCAATGTGTGTATAAAGGCAAGGGTGCATTTAAAATTAAACTCACATGTTAAATGTTAAGGCCAATGGAAATCACACTTAATTCCAGGCTGACATTAATTCCTATATTGTATATCATGCGATCCATTGGTAGTTATGCAAGATAAAAAGCCCACGCCATGACAAACTAAGACAGAAAATAAAAAAGTTGCTTTTGTTTTATCCCTCCTTTCTCAGCAACTCTGCTAATCAAGAACTATGTCCTTGTATCAAAGCATCTTTAATCTGGAGGAGATAGCAGGTGGGATCCAAAGCAGAAATAATTACTTGGAAACCAATGAAACCAGTTAGTTAAGATTGACACCGGGCCCTAAAGAGTTGCAATTACTAAGCACTGATGTACAGCTACTATTTTTTTTTTTTGGGTGCAGTTTCCTAAAAGTGCTTTGTCAAACATTTAAAATCGATAACAGGAAATGATTCTAATGAGTACTAATTGTTAACAAATTGGCTTTGCATCTAGCAGCACCTCAAACACCACCAACATCGGATAGCAAGCAGATCAACAATCATGTGCTGCTTATCAGTCCTGCCCCTTGGGATGCAATAATCCGATTTTCTGGGCCTTAATTTTACCTAACAGCCGGGATGAAAGCCAAGCAGAGAAACCTACAGGAAAAACTGGACCATTATTGTGAACTCTGCATATTAGTAAAGTTTGCTAGAACGTCTATGTAAATTACAGATAGGTTGAGACTAAATCTTAATTAAATTTCATCTCCTATAATAAGTGAGTAGAGTCAGGAGGAATCACATAATGACCATTAACAGAGCATGCTCTTGTATCAGCTTCCAGCACTATTCTAAAACATAACATTAAGATTAATTTTTATTTGGTGGAACAACCTGAGCAGGCAGGTTTGGTTCTGAACTTTCCCAAAGTCCAAGGGTTTCCAAGCCGAACCATGGAGGCAGGTTCATCATTCTTAGAAAGAATTAGCCTCCGTTCTCCTCCTCCTCCACACTCCCATGAAATGCTGTTCATGCTGAGAGGTTTAAACCCATGAAGCAAACATCAACTCAATCTTTGAGGGTTTCTATATTGTGAGGTGCAGAAGGATTCTCAGATGTGTAAATTTTGAACTTAAGAAAGTCAGATCAATGAACCAGACAACAGTCATGCAAGGACAACCATGCCATCTTGCGATGAAAATGTTTTCTCCTTCCACTGACACAACTTCTTCCTCTGACACATACACAGTCTGAAAGCTAAACTACACTCATAAAAGGAGACGTGATTTACCCTGGTATATTTTTCATAGTGTCTTAAAATTAGTTCTTAAGAAAAACAGAAAAAAAAAAAAGGATATATTACTACAGGAATCCAGTTGTATAGGTACAAGAAACAAACAACAACAACAACAAACCCCAACAGACAAAATAAGCAATGGAAAACTACAGTTAATTTTTCAGCAGTTTCCCCTGACAGTCTCTTTTTTCATTGCTCTTCCTCTGGTTCTTTTGTTTCCTTTTCTGAAGCCGACATAGGCTTCTCTATTTATCAAGTGCCTGCCCTTTACAGAGAGTAAAAGGGTTCTGTCTTCAGCATCTGTGGGCACTAACGGGCACAGTCGGCAGGGCTGTATAGATTCATTTTGGAAGGAAAGGTGTACTTCCAGGTTCTTGAGCTCCATCTAAACATACTGCTTTCATTTTATATGTGGTCAAAACACCAAACTTTGTGCAGCACAGAATGACATTCAAGCCAAAACTTGATTGAATTAATGACTAAAATGAAATATACGATGTGCTTTGGTCAAGTTGAATTTGATGTTGGGCAGAAAGCAATCTCTTTCTTTCCTTCCTTCTCTCCCTCCACTTAATCGCCCTCCAACATCAAATTTGTAGCTATAGGGACCAAAAAGGTACTAAAACATAATCAAGTAATTCTTATTCTACATGTAATTCAAAGATACTTGAATAATTCAATGCTTTTCTTGATTGTGGAGTTCTCCATGTTCATCACCTACAATTTAATGTTACCATAAAGACTAAAATCATAATTTATAGTCAAACCAGGAACGCAATAATGCAAAAGGATGGAGTTTAATTTCAAGAGTTACAGCAAAATTTCTGTTAACATTTTCAAACAAGGTGCCCTTGTTTAGGTCCCTTAATTCATTTTAAGTATCTAGGAGATGACTTACACATTTGGTATATAGTTTCCTCACTGAGGTATAGAAGTGTCTAATTATAAGCACCCATGCTTGCAAGTTTATCATTGCAAAAAATTCAAGGCAATGACACTTCAAATTAAAGGCCACTCACTCCTTTATATCTTCTTTATCACACAGCTAAAAGACATATAACAAAATATAACATTCATTTTAAATGAGAATAGTGAAGTTGTTGGTCCAAACTCAGTGGTGAAACCCAGTGAGGCAAATGTGGAATTCCAAGTTTCCTTTGCATGTCCTTGAATTCACAGTCTCCTGAATTTACCAACCCTACTGCATGTACTCTAAATTTTGAAGAATTCCCAGAAATTTAGCTCACAGTGGCAATGCATTTTATAGTCTTAGGGCTGCATACCTGTAAAACAAAAATACCGTAAGAAAAAGGGAGTTGGAGAAACCCTTTGCTTACCCCCACTCTCCTAAAAAAAGGCTCAAACTCATAAGGCTTCACCTCAGTCTCGCCAGATCTTTTAGTTCATGGTGATGATTAGTATTTTCTGTAAAGCCTCAGCTGCTGGAATCAGGTGATTGTATACATCAGTCAGTTTGTGTGTTAGAAAAATGACGGCTTTTCCAGCCCTAAGACTTCCGAGAAAAACTTAAAAACCTTCAGTAAATGTAACCCAAAGACTCAGAATTTGCATACAAGCTAACCAGCTTGAACTCTAAAATAACATAATGTATATGTGTATTACCCAGTAGGCTAAATGAAGGTGCAAACTATGGAATTACAGAGCCATTGAAAAGGGCTTAGGCTCCAATAAAATGGATTTTTCCAAATATAAAACACTGGAAAATTTAACCACACTCCCTACAAAAGACACATGAAAATCTAACTCAAGGTAAAAATGCACTATGTGTTTTCCACAGACATCAGAACACACTTACAAAATGCATGATTAAAAAAAAGTAAGAATGTGTTTCTACAATAAAATGGAGCATTCACAGGAACATTTATTTATGTCCATAGGAAAGACACTTGTTTAAACTCATATCCTTTAGCACAGCCACTGAGAGTTCATGCACTGCTCAAAGTCACAGCAAGAATAAGGGTGGTAGGAGAACAGGCAGGACATGGAATTCCCATGTTCTGTATTTCCCAGGAGGATTGTAATTTATCTGAAGACTGTCCAGGTCTACTTGATTGTAAATCAAATGGGGTCCATGAGTGGAATCTTCCATTAGGCTCGGATGCCTCCTGGAAGGTAGGGAGCACCTACAACATCATATGACACAAGTCCAGTCTATTGATTTTTAAATTTTTTTTCCATCCATGGTTAAACTGACACAGATCTATGGGGTTTCCAGTTCAAAATGTAAATACATGTCTAGAGAGAAATGGAAAGCAAGCACATGAGGAACCTTCTCTGCCATGATTGCTTACAACACAAGAGCTACTTGTCCCGTTTGTTCTACATAGAAAATAAAAATAAAATTAAATAAGCCCCTGTTTATCTACCACTCCCATGTGACTGGGCTGGCTAGCTTTCTTTGGGAAAAGTACCATTCCTTTACCAGGTCTACTGGACAAACTTCACACTGCTCAGACACCTTTTTTCTCTTTTCTTTCTCAAAGTTTCATCCAGGATATTCTTTTCTGAAGTTTTTACTCTGAGTGCCTTCCTTATCATTTCTTAAACTGCTGCCATAATCAATTACAGAGTGTTGCAGAACACCAAATGATGCCTATACCGAACTTTAAGGCCTTAGGAATACATAAAGACATCAAGTGAACGGTGTCAGTTAACTTGAGAAAAATTGGTCAATGCTGGCCCTACGAGTCTTCTCTAAACTAAGGACTTTGTTAACAAATTCTAAAAGAAACTGGATTTCTCTTGACTTTCTCTACCTCATCAGTTAATTATAAGGAAACTATCTGACACACCTTTACTTTTTTTTAACCATGTGATCATGTGAAACCAGACCGATCACTCTTTACTGCACTATAGAGTTTCAACACTATAGAGTGTACAGAGTAGAATTACTCATAAATAAGCTTACAAGGATTTAAAGGAAAAGACAAAATTTTATTCAGGACAGCCAAACCTAAAACGGCTGAACAGGGCTGCAGAAGAGAACAATGATTAGAGATAAACTAGGATATAAAGTCCCATGTCAATAAACATTAAACAGTGCACTTAGGGAACATTGCTAAAATATCCAGATTCGTGGTCTCTAAAGTAGTTACTTCTAATCAGAAAATAGATCTGGATTTGTGGATAGTTTCCTTGAACTACAGGTTCAATGCTTAACCACAGTAAGAAGTCAAGCAGAATGCGACGAATATTAGGAAAAGACTGACAGCAGAGCAGAAACTATCATCATGAAACTGCACAAACCCCAGCAATACCTGCATTTGAATACAGCCAGCAGTCCTGGTCTTTCCATCTCTGAATCATTTAGTGGAAATGGAAGAGCTATGAAGAATAGATGAGAAACACAGATGTGTAATAGTTCACTTTCCCTGCATCTTTCACCTTAATCTATAATTTTTTTCCCTCATACGGAAGCCATTCCTTCTCACAATACACAATGAAATAATCAGACAATGCATTTAAAGCAACAAAAGGAAGTCTGGATTTTTTTCCAAGTTATTTGACTGTGGAACTCATTACCAAAACTCACTGGAATCAAAAAGCAGAAAAGGGTTCAAAAAGGTATTAGACGACTTTATGACAGATAACTGTCAGTAGTCATCTGCCTGCTTAGGAAGCCCGTAACTCACCAACTCCTGGGAGCTATGAGAGCTAGTACAGCAGTGAGATTTCTCTCCATGCATCCCCTTGCTGATAGCTTTCCTGTGTTTTATTGTTGGCCTCTTAGAAATCTAATATTGGCAACATGATCCCTTTACTAACTCCATTCTAAAACTCCAAATTTACCAGTTCTTGCTCAAAAAGCTAGAATATGTACTAAACTGAAAGTTCCTTAGCTAACATTAGCTGGCAATACACCATACAGTCCAACTGCGTTACCAGGCTTTACTAATGATTGCATAATGGCTTTGGACTTCAAACATGTTTGTAAAAGTACATTTTATTACTGTCTTCACTGGTTTCAAAGCTTTTCAAGCTACGTCTGTTAAAAATGTATCAGAATCTTTTGCCACACCTGAAGATTAAAACTGAGCTTTTTTTTTTTTTTACATCTGTGTGGGCAAGAAAGACCATCTAGAACTGATAGATTACACTCCAAGCTCAGGTGCAGACCAAACAAAGGCAAATATCAATGAAATGCCTCAATGAGAAACCGAGCTCACAGTACAAAACTCTAATTCAAGTGCTGAAGCAGCCGGAACTGGTTCAGAGGATGACAGCAGCGGTGAGGACTCCTTGGCTCTGTTCTTTCCTCTGATACCTCTGTCATTAGAAAAGCTCTTCCTTTTCACATTCTTATAAAATAAGTAACACCTGTCTTGCAAGAGCATTAATTCAATGAACCTTCAAGAGTTTTCAGAGCTTTTCAAAGAATGTATTGTGGAGGGCTGTTACACCCATCCAAGTTCTGCTGAGGCCACCCTCGCAGTCTCCAGCACTCATCTAATTAAAATGTCTTGTGTAGTTTCTTAATTAAAAGTTTCAAGTAATACTCATGGTGTGCTAATCAGTATAAAAGTACAAAAGAAAACATTACTCATGAATTGAGAAAGTCCCTTGCTAAAAATGACAATCACAGCAATTTGAGGGATTAGAAAAACTAAACAAGAGATATACTTAGGCCAGGGTGATGGCTGAACGCGTCTTCATCCCAGAGTGGCTAAAATATGCTAGCTAGAGGTAGATTGGAGTATTTCCTTTTTAGTTGCCTTGCAGTTTAAGTACCATCAGTTGCCTAAATCTACAAGAGTAGTTTTGGCACATTTGAGTGTTTCAAAAGTGAGGTAAACGTGCTGAGAAGAGTAGCCTGTCACAAATAACACCATTATAGAGACATGTTTACCAACACAGACATTTCACTGGTCACTTTCAAAACTCAGACAACTGACAATCTGGAAGAACAGTTGAGGGATACATGCAATATAATAAATTATTCTGTCTTGCCCTGTAAAAACGGCCTACTGTGCCCTAGAAAAACACTCTGGGATTAGGGAAGTTTTTGTGGCCTTGAAAGGATTTTCATGGTATTGAAGCTCAAAAGGAGACTTGCACTGAATCAGGCCATAAAAGCAGCTGCTTTCATCCTTTGCCAAAGCATAAAGATGTTGTAATGTAACTGTCAGAAGTTCACACTACTATAGCAAAAAATGATTTTGCAACATAGAAATGACCTAAGTCTTTAAAGGAGTAGTGAGGCAGAGGGGAGATGGTTGTTTTTGTGCAACTAATCATGACTTCCTCACATTAAAATTAGTATTAGGTGGTTTATGTGATTGAATCTCAAATCTGGCTCCCAACACACAGCTGATAGAATGATGGATGCAGGAGCAGCATCACACGATGCTGCAGAAGGAACCGTCCACACTGCTGCCGTGTCTGACAGCTGGCTAGTTTGATTTAAAATTACAGTTTGAACTGAAATCAACTCTGTTTGTTGACAGTCATTAACAGACTATCATAAAAGCACCATTAATTCTGTTGTAGTCAGCAAATGCTTTGTAATGATCTAAAACTAATGCAGCTCCCCCTCCTATAAAATCCCCATGGTGTCAAAGGTTTACTTTGTACACTGTTTGGGCTTTCTAAAGCTTAAAATCACTGCCAGTGCACCTGCTTTCAAGAAGATCATTAGGTAAAAATCCCAACGAAGCCCAATCAACCTGGCTTTAGTTACCTTACCGTCTGCTCTAGAAGAAAACTAATGTTATTACATGTGCCTTTCTCTGAAAATTGCTGGTGTTTGGTTACTGTGCCAGCTGTCTGGGAAGTGTGTGGGTCTGCTGGATGCTGATCCGGCTGGCTGCCTGGGCAGAGCCCCGTCCTGGCCCCCGAGCCGGCTGCTCCGCCAGTGTCGGGGTGCCTCCAGCCCCCCTGGTGCACCAGGCCTCATCCTTGCCAGCATAACCCCCCAAACCCCAGCTCCCTGCAACGTTCACCCAGGCCATCATGAAGCAGCAAAGCCCAGTCTGAGCTCAGGTATAAGGAATTAGGAAGAAAAACAACAGAAAGAGTGAAAAAACTCCTGCCGAGCCACATGGATTGGGACAAATGAAATCCAATTAATGATGCCTCTTTTTCTTCTATTTTGATGTCCCGTGGAAAAGAAATTAGCACAGCAAATCCTGCTTTATCTCTGAATGAAATTTCAGATCCTCAGTCTGAAATCTGCTCTTTCCTCTTGGAACAAAAAGTCAAACCCCAGAGCTTGTCAGCCTCAGAGGGGTGATCTGTCACACGCCAGCAGTTTCAGGGGGTGGTTGCCTGCCTTTCCCTTGCTGTCCGACCACAGGGACACCTCTGCCGCACAGCCTCTGCTCGGCTGCTGCCTCCCCTGCGCTCCACTTCAGCGTTACCGCAGCATGCCAGGACTTCTGGCTTGCCTGAGCCCTCTGGACAGGGGCATTAAAACTACTTTTTGAATATAGTTTCCTAAAATAGGTGAATGACAACGTGCAATAGATGAAAAGCTTTCAGTCACATCACAGTCAAAGAATGGTGCCAATTAAAGTGAAGTGCTTAACTATTATTTGGCACAGAAACCATGTGAAACCCTATAAACACCAAAATCAGTTAGTAGAAACCTTCAGGTGGGAGGTAGGAATTTTAGAGGCATGGGTCTCATTGACTCTACCAAGACTGACGCAGTTAAAAAACCCTGGTGTGTTCTGAAGATGAACCCCTTAGTGCCCTTCCTCACCGGTATTAATAGATTAAATAGTAGCAACTCCAGTACAATTCATCTGGGAGGAAAATCCTTCCCAGTTAAACTTTTGCACAGTGAAAACACCATCTCCCTGAAGTTTTGCATTTTGGATTTCAACATATGCTCCTCTTGAAATACATGCCCAAGCTCCCTAGTGTATTTTGGTTGTCGATATCAGTCATAAATAAAGATAAGGCAGAGTCTAGAACAGAGAAATACGATGAGAAATGAAACAGAAATCTCCCGCTCAAAGAACCTCTGCTTTTTAATTCTCCACTGATGTTCTCTCCAGTCCCAGGGCAGGGAAAAGGATGATCTTTAAAGGTCCATTCCAACCCAAACCATTCTGTGATTTATCTGAATGTATTTACTTACTAGGAAATGTCCACCCTGCTTTGTCCAAAAGTGCAGCGAGTGCCCTTGGTATCCTTATACTTTACCAAAAGCAAACGATGCTATTTCTTTAAAATAGCAATAAAACAAAATTATATCCTTGCAGGACAGGTATTTTAGGAGATATTGTTCGGAGTCCTCTGTCTCAAAAAGTTCAAAGCCACTTGCACAGCCTTTGTCAGCTCCTCCAGTAAGCCAGATCCTGTACTTACTTTTGAAAGAGTTTAAAGATGCTCACAGACAAACACATACCTTCCCTGTGCCCCCGCACTTACCTATCCACTTGCCCGCTCAGATTCTGCTGTAATACAAAAATGGATAAACCTCATCTCATATACTCCAGAGACAATTTCAGTACTACCGAATCATTTAACCTCAAAAGGAAAACAACAGGCTTCAGGCCAGGCAGGCATCTCCTGTGGCTAAATCCGTCCACGTTTCTACTTGTCCATAAGAAGTCAACTCCCACATTTTCAACTCGTTGTCTTCAGAGAGGAGAGAAGGATGCTCTCATTTACCACAGGGGAGGAAGTGACATCTGTGAAAAATGAATCTACTTATCAGGCTTCAAACTACAGGCGGTGTGTATGCGAGCGTGTACACTGGAGGGAAAAGCAGCACATTTCCAAAACTCACTTGTGTTTCATTTTTACAGAATTACACTTCTCACCTTAATAAAACAGATCTTTTAATAGAAGGGGAAATATTTAACCTTCTCAAAGTCAGTGCTTACTCTCTTCTCTGTGATTGCTCCTGTAGAGATATGAAACAAATCACAATGGGAAAAAAAAAAAATAAATCAAGAATAATGGATTGGGGTGTGTGTGTGTGTTTTTTCTGCAAGACCTTCACAGTCTGAATCTCTTTAATTTCTATTCAGTTCTTGTGCAGGACACTAGGATTATACATATCAACTTAATTCAGTGATAAGAAAATCCTTACTATAAATCCTACCATGTGGGACAAATCTGTCAGGATCTTGATTATCAAAACAAATGAACAGACAGTAAAATGTGACATACATAGCATACACTTTACATGATAAATTAGCCATCGCACAACTGACAGACATACTGTAACGGGATGTTAAGGTTGCTATGGTAAACAATGCCTTTCCTCCCCCAGCTCCTGAATCACAAGTTTTCTGAAAGAGTCATTGACTTCTAGCAAAAGACAACAAATTTTCTACGGTTAAACACTACCCGCATGTAACAAGCACGTTTCTCTGTCCCACTGTGGTCTTCTTCAAAAGTTACTGCCTTCAAGAGTGACCTCGTCATGTCACTGAAGTGACTAGCCACAAGCTGTAAGGCTGTTCTCTTCCCCTTCAGCAGATGTGTTAGGGATTTACTGTAATGCTTCAGGGATCCAAACAGCAATGGTCAAATAAATTAGGAAACGTACTTTATCATGCAGTGAGCAACAACATTGTGAGCTCAGGGAAAAAAAGAGAGAGTCCTGTCTCAAGCTAGAAATGTGAACTAAAAATTCAAGTATTTTAGCTACCCAAAAGTTTGGATGCTATGCATCCCTCAGAACTGGGTTGCTATGTAAGAACAGAGTTTTTTAGGAAATATTCCCACTTTTGATTGGAATAAAAATCATGGGAAAATTATTTCAGCATCCATCTCATCCAAAATGGTGTTTGGAACTGCTAAGGCAGAAAACCAGTGATACATTTAAAGAAACGGAGCAAACCCCAATGAGAATTTAGTACAGCATCCTTAACAGCTATTTCTGTCAACAAGACATAACCATGCACCCAAGAGCTCTCCTGCACAAAGACCAAAACACTAGAGAGAATAAAAGGTGTGGGTACATTCCTGACGCAAGGTATTCAGAACCTAAATCAGGATGGGCTCATCCTTGCTGCAAAAAATTACACAAGTCTTACACAGTAAGCCTGACATCTTCACTGATTAATCCTCCTGGAAACCTGTCAGAAATTCAAATTAAATTAGCTTCTCCTGGCTTTCTTAGCAAAAGTCATGAACATAGCTGCATTCTTATTGACCTCAAAGAGAAAGGACCACAAACTCTCCTTTAGCTGGTAATTTCTCTGATTACAGGGTGTCTTCTTTCTTTTAAGTTATGAGAAATATGCATATTGATCACCAGGCGACAGGGTACAGACACAGCTATGACCACCTCAAAACCACCATGTGAAATGATCAGGTTTCTGTATGTCTAGGAAGGAATGCAGAAGGCGTTCGTGCCATCTTTCTACTTCACACTGTAGTTCATCATATAAACATTTCACAGAAGGTCACAATTCAACTGATAAAATGAATCATTTAGGTGCTTTTCCAAATACGTGCTATCCTACTGGCAAGTTAAGTGATAAAGTAAGGATGAGAAGCAAAGATCTTAAAAAAACTGCCATCCTCAGCGAGTTTATTTAAATCCTCTTTGTACTATTGGTGAAGAGGAGACCAATTTCTATAAAGGTTTTTCTGTTTGAAAATACTTTTTATTCCTTCAGGCACAAGCAGAAGAGCATACAATTCTGAACAGGTAAAACAGATTATTTTAAAATCATTAAATTTAACTTGTACTAAAAAAATCTACATGTCAGTAAACTATTTACATAACAACAGAAATCAAGTTTCATACAGAATTTTGCATACAGAGATATAAAAGAACCACACAAAGTCAGGTAATGTTATCACCATTTTACAAATGTGTGAGTAACACAGAAATGTATCAACACATAATACTGAAATATGACAACATTCAAAACTCAGTACCAGTGCAGAAGGCACCAAGAAGCTCTGTGGTGAGGGAGCTACCCAGCACCAAGCAGGTGATGGCAGAGCAGTAACACACCAGAGGACGGCATCTAATGAATTTCAGCAATTGTTTGGGATAACAAAAACAGGTTTCTGCAGAGAGAGAGACCTGGGAGTCCTGGTGGACAACAAGTTGACCATGAGGCAGCAATGGTGGCCTTGTGGCCAAGGAGGCCAATGGTCTCCTGGGTGCATTAAAAAGAGTGTGGTCAGCAGGTCAAGGGAGGTTACCCTCCCCCTCTACTCTGCCCTGGTGAGGCAACATCTGGAGTACTGTGTCCAGTTCTGGGCTCCCCAGTTCAAGAAGGACAGGGAACTACTGGAGAGAGTCCAGCAGAGGGCTACAAAGATGGTCAAGGGAATGGAGCACCTCTCTTATGAGGAAGGGCAGAGAGACCTGGGGCAGTTTAGCCTGGAGAAGAGGAGACTGAGAGGGGATCTCACCAATGCTTATCAATATCTAAAGGGCGGGTGTCAAGAGGATGGGGCCAGACTATTTCAATGGTGCCCAGTAACTGGACAAGGGGCAACGGGCACAAGCTGGAACACAGGAAATGCTGTCTGAACATGAGGAGGAACTTCTTTACTTTGAGGGTGACAGAGCACTGGAACAGGCTGCCCAGAGAGGTTGTGGAGTCTCCTTCTCTGGAGATATTCCAAACCTGCCTGGATGCAGTCCTGTGCAACCTGGACTAGATGATCTCCAGAGGTCCCTTCCAAACCCAGCCATTCACAGAATCACTGTGTGTGTGATTCTGTGATCTTTGTACACCTTGCAAAGAAACAAAAATAGTATGACATGAAACCCAATTTTAAACAAAAAACTCTTCGAAGGTGGCTCTTACAATAAACCGCAGAGAACACGCATAAAAAAATTGGTACTAGCTTCCAGCTGGCAATGCAAACCTATGCAGTTTTATCTCTTTCTCCTCTCCTTCCTTTACTGTATGGTGAGATTTTACTTTTGCACATCCTGCTCTGACTTTTCTTGTTTCCTACGCCCAGCTTAAAATCTGTACCTCACCATAACTCTGCATTTGTTTCTCCGTTCATCCACTGATGACTCCAAACAGGCCCGTGCTGCTGTGCACTGCTTTTGTCCATCATGTCCTGCTACTTCCCAGCTCTTCTCTACCTTATTTCCCTTCACCTTCGGCTTCAAAATTTCCCTAGGGCTCTCCCTCCTGTGCATCCTCCCAAGAGCTGAACTCTAACATAACCCCTCTGGCTGCGCAGGAGGCCATGGAGAAGATGTCCTCGGTCTGCGCCCAGTGGTGGGTAGACAGGAAAGCCTGCCAAAGCCTCCGAAGCAGGCTGGGCTCAGCCGCGCTGGCCGGGTCTGCTCCCCAGGACAGTCCCTGCTCGAGTGTTAGAGCAAGCAACAGCTGCATGCCTGCTTTCCTGCACGCAGAAAAATAAACCAGGATGCCTGGGTCACAGGTTTAATTGATTTTTTTTGTCTTTCACCCTGCTTCAGAAGTCAGTCTGATCAATGCTATTTCACACTCTCCAGTGCAAGCTTTACTGATCTAACCCCTGACTAAAAATAGATTCATCAAAGCAGCACCATGGGAGGCAATATTTATCCCCTGCAACACACAGGGAATGTCACGTTACAACTTCCTCCTGGCTTTCCTCTTCTATTAGGAGCAGCGGGGAAGGAGGAGAAGGAAGGTGGACTTGCACGGCTGAAGCGAGCGCCGGCACTGGAAACTGATGTTGTGTATTTATCCACTTGCATTAAGTATGGAAGAGGCAGTCACAGTTCGTGCTCCCTCGGCACTCTTGCAAATTCTTATCCTTTCCATCTTCCAGTGGGTGACAGAAAATAGCAGTTACTGACAAATGCTGGGGGAAAGCACAAGACTTAACCAATAAATAATAAATGCATCCATATCGCTACAACTACGTCCTTCAAGTCCACACAAAGTAAATATGAGAATCCCCATAGGAAGTCATGGAAGCTGCCAATTCCATTCACAAAGGCGAATAAATGAACTTTCGTACTGCTTCCTTACATTTCTTTAATAATCTGAATAAAAGCTGCTAACTAATAACACAGTAGAACATGTTTATTTGCCCAGAAAAGACAGCCTTTCCCTTGCCAAATGCCCTGGTGTGAAGGGAAGTAACTGGAGGGGCCACGGGAGCATTGCCGTGGCAGCGCACACACGGGGGGCACCTAGCAGACATGCACATGAAGAAATAAGGCTTTGTCATTTTGTTACACAGGTGAGAAGATTACTTCCTGTACAAAACTGACAGCTACAAGGATTGCTACGTGGACGTGGTGTGAAAAGTTACTTGTGCCACTTCAAGCACTTACGTGTTTCCTCTCCAGCCATCTGCTCTTATTCCTTCTTAGCTTGTTATCTTGATGTGCTTTTCTTGAGGACAGTTTCTCAGTTCTCTTCAATGGTGGGTCTATTGCTAACCCCTTTGGTGCCTTCTCCAAATTGTCTGGATTAGTTTTCCATAGGGAATCAAAAATCCCCCTGAAAGGTTGAGCCACATCACAGCTTGACTGTTGTCAGCCCTGCCGCTGTTGATTGAATATTTCCATTTTGAGTAGCTTTGCTGAGATAATGTATTTTTAATCACTTCCCATTCAAGGTGCACACCTTCACCACCAGAGACTCAGACATTAAAAGCTCATCTGTCACCCTCTCCTCTCATTGCCCCTGCTCCCACAGCCCTTTCTTAACATGTCCCACTTAATTCTTCCACTTGCACCTCTCTACTGATATTTATGAAGCTCTATAATTTGGGGATAACTATTCTATTTCTTCTATGCCAAACTTCTTCTGGGATCTCATTCATACATGTACTTAAATCTATTTCCTTCAGGAAGTCCTTCTTCATCAGGTCCCTCACAATGAAATCTCAACTCCTCCTCTGCCTGAACTGACTTCTGGGTTTCTGCACAGCTGGACTGTGACATCTTCAATTCCGCCACCCTCCCGAACCTGTCTTCTTCTGTGAACCCAGTACGACGGAGAACGTCAAAAGAATAGGTTTCTTCTCCCACTTTTGAACAGATCTATCCCAGGAGATTATTTTTCCAAACCTGATATAATACAGGAATACAAGCCACTTTAAACTTAAACCACAAGAGCATGAATGAAATACACCTTGCTTCTGAGACTTAACTAACACAACTCGGAGCCAGGAATTAGGACCTGCAAGTATTTCTGCTGATTTGAACAACTGAAAACATTTTAGGCAGAAAGCACACACTGAGCCTGTAATTGGATATGCTGTAATCAAACAAGTTTTCAAAAGCTGCAGAAGCAAATGCTTACCTCAAGAAAATACAGCAGGGAATCAAATAACGAAGAGCCTGAAGTCACCACGCTGGAAGCTCTCAGTTTGACCTCTGGGTACAAACCAAGAAGGACTGCAATGCCTTCCCATTTCCCATACTAATGCCTAAGGTATGACTTCACATGACTACTGACTACTACATTTGCAGAGTGAACCACGAATTTCCCTTCAAAAGACATGTCCTCTTTGCAGAAAACCATAAAAACTGACCTGACTATTCACCACATTCCCCAGTACAAACAAGAAGTCTGTTTCCAAAGCTTTGGCCTGTGGCCCTGTGTGCATCTGCCCTGCACTGTCTACTAATTGGACCTAAAACGTGCTGAAAAAGTCAGGTGGAAAAAAGCCGCCTTATCTTTGTGCTCCAAAAGAATTTTTAAAAGGAAAAAGAAACTCCTGTTGTAAATTATGAGAATAAGCATCTTTCAAATACTGTTAATAGAGTGATAAGAATTACCTTTTCTTCATGTCTGTAACACCCCAATCAGCAAATCTTCCTCTCTCCCCAAGCCTCAAATTTAACATGTTTTTTATTTACAATATTACTTTCCAGAGATATATATTAGCTCATTTTTTCAAAACAGATAAACATTGCCAAAGTAATTACTAAATACATCTTTCCCTGCATAGCCAACCAGGGGCTCAGTTCTGAAAACTTGTGCTATTAATAAATGACACACTGCAGTAAACTAATTGTATGTAAAGTCAACGGGTGCATGTTTAAGAATTTTAATTACTGTTCCGTGATTGCTTTATATTCAATACATAACATGCAGGTAACACAGCCTTTATGATGATAAGCAGTTTAATTAGAAAGCCAAGATAAGAAAAAAATGCCTTTAAGTTACTGAATTTGTTCATGCTGGCCATGTGATAACTTGAGCACACAGTTTCCCTCGGTATTTTAAAATATGAAATGCTAATTCTACCTAAACCTTTGTTTCCTCGCGCTGTAACAACTGCTTTATATGCCATTTGCTTCTCTCTCTTATGGGTGTCAACAGCACAGCTTAATTAGATCACGAACCTTAACCTGTCTTTAATCTTTGAGCGGGTCCACGCAAGCGAGCGATGCCCCACACTCTGTGGCTGGTGCGAGCCTCCCAGCGAGCCGAGACAAGCCTGGGCTGCGCTCTGGCAGTGGCGCGCTTACCCTTTCAGCAAACTGTCTCGGAGGATGGCCATTGATTTCCTAGTTATTATGAACATGAAATTATTGAATGACAGATGATAGAGTGTTAGGTCCTACAAGTATTTTCCCAAATGGGTTATCTAGCTGGCGTTGCCATAGCAACGAGGCTGTTTGACAGCGCTTATGACAAAGAAGTCTTTGCTCAGAATTCAGCTACAAAATAGCTCCTTGCTTCCTACCTTATCCTCCCTGTCCCTATCCTGCATCTCCTCAACACCTCCCCGGCCCACGCCTCCAGCTGGCTGCTCCAACACCAACCAGGGTACGGCACTGCCGCCAGCCATCAGCTCTCCAGGAGAGCACCCTGCCCGTGGTGGAGCATGACACTTTTGCCCAAGATAATTGTGATCCCCATAAGAAAAAGCAATAGATGTGTGTCGTGGCTTGGGCTGGATTGGTCCAAACATCTGGCATGACAGATGCTCTTCCCTACCTCCCTTCAAACAGAGGCAGGAGAGAGACAGACTTATGAGTTTAGAAGGAACTAAACTACTTAAATATTAATAATAAAATAATAAAAAGAAAAATAATGAAATATACACAAAACTGTATCAAGTTCCCAGGATGACAATCGCATCACCAGCAGGCACTGGGGAAGTCTCAGACTGGACTCAGTGACAAACGGGAACTGGATTCCAGATCTGGAGTCAGGAACGCGATCAACGGCAGACAAACAGATGGAGTCCTCCTCGGATGCCAGCCATCGAAGGACTCTGACCCTTTGATCCCTCAGCTTTTGTACTGAGCATGAGGCAGATGGGATGGAATACCCTGTTGGTCAGTTTTGGGTTACCTGGCCTGTCCGCTCCTCCCCGCAGGTGTGACCCCTCTACGCTCCTCTGCTTCCGACCCTCCAACAGGGCAAATAACACAGTTGTCTGGCCTTGGTTGTTATAGCAATAAGTATAAGCAAGAGCCTCTCTGCATACCGTTCCTTGGCATCAACTATAAACATGGGTCTGATCACTCTGAGAGTGAACAGTTCCTGCACAACATGCTGTTAATTTCAGCAGTTAGAAGATGCCTAGCTAAAAAGTAAAGCTACCGAAGAAAATGGGTCCTGCTTCACCTCAAATCCAGGACAGTCTGACAGTACCGAATACATGGGGAACACACGTTCTGCATCAGGATGCACAACGGAAAGCCTAGGAGGAACGACACTCACAAATCAGCCATCGCCTTGCACAGCTAAAGGTTAAATAATTTCTTGCCAACATGTCATTTCTGTTGCAGGGATACAGTGAACTTCTTTAAGTTGTAACAAATTAGGGTTTAGTACAGAATGGTTTCTTCATTCACGGGTAGCTTCCCAGTCCAAAGCATGGTTATGCTTGCTCCTCCTTTCCCCAGAGAAGCACATGTGCCCTGCACTGTGGCGTCCTCCTTGCCAGGGAGGAATTCACAAGCAATGCTCTCTAAGGAGCACAGAACCACAACTGCACATCAAAACAAGACAGCAGGGATGCTGCAGGGGCTTAGATCAAACAAAAAGCAAAGCACAGAAAAGAGTTACACCTCTGGAATACCTGCTTAAGCTTTTCTTTCAATTATAGTCCTTCTTCACCTTCAAGTCATGACTCTTGTTTTTTTGTAAGCCCTTTTTCTACCAGCTGGACATAACCTGAATAGCCTAAAATCAAACTCAGCTACTCACTTTCTCCAACTGCTGTCACATTTGCTCAACTTTTCTGATCATTCTAAAAAATATTCTCTTTTGAGCTTCTGACTCCCAAAGAAAGCTGCTTCAATAAAAACCAGAATTATATGTGAATCCCAAATTATGGGCAATAATAGGTTACTTCATTTAAACTGACTCACCCACATTTTAATTCACTGGTGAATTTTCCAGAAAGATAATGACAGGAGAGGCAATACTGAAGGACAGCCCAAGAAGCTCTGGATGGTTGCAGCGAGGTACCACAAAGCTGCAACCAGGAAGGCTCACGTGCTTGAATTTTCCTGCCCAGGTTGGTAACTGCTCTTCACTGTACAGTTACCACCTTTCTTCACCCTGCACAAGCCACGATGAATTTGGCTGTACTTCGTTCCCACACTGAGTAGAGATGAGCATCTCGGTTGCTGTCATTTGAGTTGCAATATGTGGGTGGGAAAAGGGTTATGAAACCTAACTGTATTTCCAACAGGCATCAAATTATCCTGGCTGAAGGTGGAAAAGTACACCTGGGAAAGCTGGACGAAGGCCCCATTGTGAAAATATAAGTAAAAAATATGCCCAAATATTCCCTGATATCTTTACCAAGTGAGAGACTTTTTTCCTCCAATCTCCAATAAAAACCTATCCCAAAAGGTGTGTTTTATGTCAAGATGGAAAAGCACACCAAATAAAACTTTTTAAAGCATGCAGCACTAATGGAGCCAAGTAATGACCAGATCCCCAGGAGAAACTGAGGACTAGGAACGGCGTGAGAAAATTGAGATAAGTTTCCACGATGAAGCTTAAATGCTCGATCTGTGCCAAGTATCTTGTTTCTGGCCAGAAATATTTTAGGTCTTGAAATATTTTTAAGTTCATTAAAAAAAAAATATTCCTGGTACAGCCACATCTGCTCATAACAGCACTTTTATTGGACAGCTTCAATTAGAGTTGGCTCTTGATGAGCCTCATCTCGGCTGTGCTGCACGAAGCAATAAACAAGGCACTGAAAGCACATGGAGAGCTGCAGCTTCACGCTGCCACCAGCCCCCACTGTCATATTTCCTCTCCTCTCATCCCCTCCTTCTAGCACAAGCAAAGCTGTAAATGTTTTAGGGCTGTGTGATAGTCCCTGAGAAAAACAGGGAGCATATGCAGTGTATTTTCACATGGAAAAAAAAAATGGAGATCCTAATTTCTAAAGTGTGCCTTCTGTCCAAAGTATACCCTTGACGCTAACTCGGCTGTGATGCAAATCACTTTACACAGATTACTCAGCCATAGATGAGACCAAGGTACTATCAGAAGCGTATTAGTCAACAATTTCTCATGAAGTCCAATTACACGTTTTCTATGTAATTCCCTGACTACCCACTAAAATTTTGCTGATATTAGCCCATCCAAAAGGCATTTCAGGGACCAGGAGCACAGATAATATCCATTACAAAACCATTCTGTGGTTTCTGTCAAATGGAAGTTAAATGCACAATAGGGACTGGAAAGCTGCTACAAAACTGCAGATTCAGGATCTATAGGAAACAAAGACACTATGTCGATACGCTCTTCTTTTTAAATGGAGAGACGTTCAAACATGTGAAGATCAAGCTGAAAAGAATGCATCTAATGGCGTAGTACTGCATCATCTCTGAGCACCACCGTGACGTAACTGTGAGGACCTGCCCGGCCCATAGACATAACTGATATCATCTGGCTTTTCTCAAATTCCTGATGCAAATACAAAACCAGTATCAAATGCATGGAATTTTTAATGGCAAGAAAAGCGACAATTTTTTTGGCGAAATCCTCTCCCCTTCTCTCTTCCCAACGAGATTTTCAAAATGTGTCCCTTCTCAAGACATTCAAATGGCTAGATGGTTCAAGGCACAGGTAATGGCTACAAAGCCCTTCACCTGCAGGTCACAAGTTTGAATTCAACCCCGGTTGGTAGTGACTGAACATTATTATGATGAGACAGCTGTTCAATGGTCTATCTGAAACAAGCTGGTAGTTTCAGTCCAGTTCCTACTGGGCAGGTGTTTGCATCATTAAAATCACACCACTTCATTCAATAACCTTGTTGGCAGTGTCAGCAAAGAGGCCAAGGACAGAGCAGACATGCAGACTGGGTACGTTCTCCTGAATGAGAATCAGAAGAGCTTTGGCTACTTTAGGATTGTTGTATAGTGATGAGTAACAGAGACACACATGAGCTATCACTGACTCCACCGAACTTGTTCTAGACACAAAATAGGAGTTCTCCACCTTACCATAAGCATTTTAGCCAACTATTTCTTAAAGACTGCAATTCTTCTTAAGAACTTCTTATTTCATATGAATACTCATATCATGAAAAAAATATCTGAAAGACTTCAAGGTGGAAGCAAGTACCTATAAAGAGTTGAAAAGACCAATATTTTTTGGGCAGAGGGCATTTGTTTTGTTTTTCATACTGTCTTTATATGTTGCCAAAAGAAAGGACTCAAACTGTGGTTAGAGAAAAAAAAATTGGAAAGAGCAAAAACTGTGAAGCCTTGCTATAAACATATTTCTTATTTGTGGGATCTCCAGGGAAACAACCATTGTTTTATTGATTTATGCTACAAAAATTGGCTAAGAAAGTACAGCATTAAACCAAAACTTACTATAATGAATCGACTTAACTACTAGCTTTAACCACAATCACTGCAGGCACTTCATAGTCAGTGTCCCAGAATGCAGGGGATCAGCTCCAGTATTTTTAGCTACAATTAAACAGACCTGTGGCAAGCTGCTCATCGGGGTATCCTGATAGAAAAACCTTCCAAGTATTTGTAGACTCTGTGACATTTGCCCTTTTGGTTCACGTAGCAGAGAGTACGCTGTCTCTGTCCTGATGAAATTTCTGGGTTCAGTCATTCATGGGCCAAAGGAAGCATGAAGGGTGTTACTGGAGCTGGCTGGATAACCATCAACTATCCCTGCCTGGCAAAGTTTTTGGGAGTAAGATTTTCAACAATATGAAAGAAAATAGTAATTTGGTTATGCTCATCTAAGTTAGTAGAGAAAAAATGCATAGAGAACAGCTTTAAAAAGACAGATTTAGTGTGTTCCTGAAGCCGTAAGTGGAAAAAAAATTACACTGCTATGTTGGGAAAATGGGTGCTAAGGAATGTCCTTTCTTCACTTCACTGAAAGTCACTTAAAGTGATCTCATTTGGTGATGACACTGAAAAGTGAATGAAGAAAGTGAAAGGCCCCTTCCCTCAAACCCTTCCATTTTAAAATCCTGATTCCAGCCTAAGTACAGTGCAATACTGTACAAACACACTTGTTTAAAGATAACACTAGTTAAGCTTACTTTGCTATGGGCAATCCCAGCAAGCTTTAAAAACAAAAAGAATACATTTGCTCACCAGGCAGAATTTTCCTATAACACAAATAGCAAATTCAATCTGCTGTTAAAAAAATTACTCCATTCTAAAAGCAATTAAGAAGGGCATTTTCCCCCCAGCTTGACTTGTCAATCCTATTACACCAAATTCTAATTAAGGGTGGAAAAGTGGCTATTTTATCTGCCAAATGAAAATAATTTAGTGCAAGTTAATGAGGACTGGCTTATAACTGATTAGTCATTTTGATTCTGGCTTGTTACAGTGGTAGAAATTACCTTCAAGAGATACAGTAGGATCAGCAGTCATTTTCACACATTTGATAAACAAACAGAGCTTTCCTTTGTGACCAAATTAGGCATGAAAATATCTGAAAACAGGAACAAGATAGGTGCAACAGCTCACAGCTACCTTCGAAAATATAAACTAGTTTGAATAATAATATCTAAACTGTTAAGACTTGGCAATCTTTTCTCCACATCACACTTGCAACAAGTAGACTGACTAAGAAAGGCTAAGCATCGCCTGAGAGGGGGGAGAGGGGAGCCCAGTCTTACATATTGTTACTCACGTGAGCAGCTTTCCCTCATCATGCTACGGTGCCTCACAAAAGTGCTGACATGAAGATTTTCAAAATCAGGTTTATATCTGTCATCAGGTACATTTTTTTGAAACTAAGCTCACTACAACATGAAATGCCAAATGCTGCACAAGAATAACAAAACTTACTAGTCCTTCACAAGCGGATAAGGAGCTGCTTAGGTGGTTCAGAATGCACCAGGGCAGTTTGCATTCAGCGCACCAGGACACAGAACACAGCAAAAATACCTTAGAATAGGTCACCTACATCTGCTCTACTTCTTACGTTCTGGATGACTACACATTTGTGTAGGCATTTGCATTTCTCAGTAATCACTTGAAAGCATCCAATGCTTTCATAACAATTGATATGTTCAACTGCTGTGGCGCCTCACCTGGTCTTGACAGCCATACAGAAACTGAGTGATGACATTTCATTTTCAACATTTTGTGTGAAGATAAAAATAATGTCAAACAGAATCCTAAAGCCAGATCATTGGATGCCTGAAACCTCATCTCATTTTCTCATATGGACACAGGTACCCAAATGATTAACTGGCTTCAGAAAAATAAATTAAAACCCAAGTAAGTCAAGATTGAACTGGTTATCTCACTACTTCAAGAAACCAGATTTATGACCAATTTAATTCACATGAAGCAGATGGATCTTTTCACATACTTACCATCATTGCAACAAAAATTATATAAAGTAGATCTTCTGCTTTAGTTGGAAAAGCCCCAAAGACAGCAGCATGGCTTATTGTTAACATCAACCACTAACGAGATGTAACTTGGCTGACATTCTTCATGCTTAAATACTTTGATCTTGGTATTGTGACTTTCAATAGATGACCTCCTCCAGAATCCAACCCAAAACCTGGATAACAGAGGCATGAAAAAAGAATGCCCATTTGGCTACCAGAAAGCTAATCTTTGCAGTAAGTTCGGGCACTTAAGGGTTCAGAAACATACTCTAAGTTTCCGAAGTATCTGACCAGTTCCTGCTGAACTTTAAACATATCCTCAAGCGCCTAAATGACTTTGAAATCAGACCACAACAATTAGTTGCTTAAAAAATACAATGGTAACTCAGCAAACAACATTGCAATACTTCTTTAAACTGACAATTTATATTCTACCTGAAACAAATCGGTGTTCTTTCTTGTGCCCTCTCTGCAATGATTTAAGGCAGCTGCTGTGTCGATATTTTATAATATTTAGACTTGACATTGAAAAACACACAGTCTGCACTTACTGACATACTGTGGCACATGACACCTAATTTAAGGCAAGTCATATTGACAGAAGGAGTTTGGTGGGCTCTGCATTGTACATTTTTATATTCACCTGCATTTCTAGTTTACAAAGCAGCCTCAGTCATCAGTGAAAATTAATGAGGAGGTAAGAGAATCAAAGAAAAACTTGGATGTCTTCTGTAGCTTATTTACATGCAAGTTTCACAATGACTTAAAAAAAACCATCTAGAACCTTACATAGGATTCTTTTAGGATTAGGACTGTAGTTACGTATAATGTTGTAACAAGCTTTTGTTATTAGATATATGTCCACAACCGACACGGTAAGATATTCATGGTGTTATTCGTATCCAGTTCACTGTAATCGGAGTGAGGGGCACAAGGCCATGGTGTAACTCCATGGTCCCCCAGTGCAGGGTACAAAGCAGGGCAGTGCCACAGGCCCTCCTATCTGTTAGAAACCTGCCACCACATCTGCTTTAGTCTGCTCACACACAAGAGAGAAAGAATTTTGCCACCTCAGTCAGGACACTTCCTAAGCACCAGCTTTCAATTTCAGCAGCGGAAACAGATATTTCTGGTTTAAAACTGTGCAGCAACTTCATTGCTCTTTGATTTCACATAGTCCCCCTGAAGCGCTTTGCTACTCAACAGCCTTTAATGTGATTTGAAGCAGATACCACTCCAGGGCTTTCTCATCTTCACCACTTGTTTGTTTTGACCTTGACATTTATTCAATTACAACTGATTTGCCAATCACGCACAACCCTTCTTAAAGTCCATTTCCATACACCAGTGAGTAGGCCCATCCAGTTAGCAATGATCTTTCCACATGCCCAAAGTAAAAATGTACAAAATTGAGGAGCATACAAAATAGCCAAGGTGCCTGTCACAAGGCATCTACTATTTTCTTTCCTATCACTGCTCTCAGTAAATGGAAACAAAGAGGATCTGTAAAACATCTTTTGGCCAATAATCAACTCCAACATGGCCTAACTCTGTCAGATTAATCAGTTCCTTGAAATTTGCTTCAGTGGAGGAATGCCTCAAGTTCAGGAAAGCAGGATTCACCCTGATTATCACGTCAGCTCCTCCACAGCTGGAGAAGAGGAGAGCGCACAGTCCCTTATCACATCTCTGTCACACGCTCAGCGCTGGGAGAAGAGGACTTGTTAAGATTGTCAAGTACCATCCACGAATTTATGCCTGTGGAGTTGTTCCTCCTGGAAGAGAACCAAATAACTCATACTTTTTGAAAACTGCTTATGACAGCTTTTCAGTCTGCTTCAGGCTGGCTCTCAGTGATGATTTGTATTTTCATATACTCCTCATACATTAAGAAATTTACACCTGTCAGGTCCTGACAGAGTGTCTCCATCTTCAGCCTTTTCGGGGAAAATTCTTTGCTTGCAGACATTATCCAAATAAGTTTCTATCAGAAGTCTGGGTGACATAACAGGTGGAGGTATAAGAAATATGCAGCAGACAAGCAGAGAATTTTAATGAGAGACAGGGACTTCTGCACTAGCATAAAAGGGATGGAAATTACAATACTGATCCTTGACACTTCAAACTGCACATGAAGCCCATGGGTAATTGTTAGGAGAAGACATAAATGACAGTTACAAAACTTTCTTTACTACCCAGGCTGACATCAGAATTTTTATTTCTATTTAAGGAATCACGCTTGGGGTCAAATAAAGCAGCTTAGTGAACAAGAGTCCTCGTAAATAAGCAGGAGGATGGTTGCTCCTGCCAGTACGCTTGTTGATATCAAAACAAACGTTTGTTCCCCCCAGCTACAGCGGCTGGAGGTGCGGGGGTGCAGGGGGACTTTTGGGCACGGGACCCCCTGTGCATTCAGCCAAGCCCTGACCTGAAGCTCCTCCAGAAAGCTGATAGATGCTTACTACTCATCACAAAAATCCTACGCTTTTGAGAACATTTCAGGAAAAATGTGAGCTTTGTGGCTTAGGTTCAGTGCTATGTCAAGTAACACAATGCTAAACCCAGGTATTACACTGAGAAGACACATTAGTAGTGTTGCCCGCTCAGACAATGTATGCCCGCCACGTGGCCAGCAGCATCCTAGCACAGTGGCTCCTTCAACAGGCTCGCCTGTGTCTGCAAATCCTTCCCCTCATCTCACCCTTCCTCCAGCCCCAGGAAATTTCACTGTGTGACTGCCCCCCAGATACTTCATTTCCACAAGGCAGACAGAATTTGCAGGAAGGCAGGGCAACACGCTGGCAGGAGGAGGTCACATCATTGCTTGTGTAAGAAAAGTAGCATAAGACGCCTGGGTGAGACCACACCTCCACGGCTGGGGATGCCGCGTCTCAGAAGCTGACATAATTTGGGGTGGTAGCACAGGGAAGGGAAGCGAGTGTCCCTCGGGGTTTGTTTCCAACTTCCTTTGAGTGCTGGCAGGATGACCAGAGTGGGCTCCTTGCTTCCCTCATCCTTTGGCAGCAGAGGGATGAGGGGGAGTCAGCGGCGTTGGCAGTTTTGTTATGCTCCATTCAGCAGCAGGCAAAAAACAGAGCACCCACCCTATTCCCCTGTCCTCCCCGCACCCCTCTCTCAGTTCACCGCAAAAGGATTCAGTAGGTAAAAGAAAAGGAAGATGCTGCAAGGACCTGGCTTCCTCCCCAGGAGAGAGAACATTTGTAGTCTCGCTAACGTCATAAGGCAAGTTATTCCACACCCGTCCCCACTATAACTAACCATAGTAGCATTGCTGGGCAATAATACTTAATTACCGTTGCTTTTACAGTTTAATAAATGGTTGGATTACCAACATTAAAAAGACACAATTTGTCAACGGTAAATTAATGTTATTCAAATTAACTTTGGACCATAAAGAGGGCTTTTAATGTCACTCATCCATTCAGCATTTACTGCCCCTATTTTGTAACTAATGTGCAAACTGCTGAATTACTGGATTTCTTTAATCTTTTTTAATTCTTTATTACTCGGTACCTTCTGTTGTGCTTTAATGATCTATCATGCCCAGCTCTTCCAAATAAAGGTCTCTGTTAAAAGAAAAGGCCTGGTTAACCACTCAACAGATTAATTTTCCTCCTTCTGCAACTCTTACTGCAAGCCTCTCTTCTCGCTTTGATTGCAGAAGGAACCAAACCTCTGATATGTATATTAGCTCTTGAACCATCTTCTTTTGCTTAGGCAAGATGTGCAAGATTGCTAGTTTCCAGCAAGTTTTAGAGGTAAAGGTAACTAAAACATACATGCACACACTGCTGGAGTTAGAGGAGGCACTCAGGTACTTGCTTGAAAGTTTCCGAAAAGGTCACTTCAGTCCTAAAGGCAGTCAAGCCAACCCCATTAATGGTGCAGTCAGCTGCTGTTGGCATTATCTTTTCCAAAAGGCCACTTTTAGGTTCAGGCTACCGAATGCAGATTTCAGCTTTATTTCATCCAGAAATGCTTAACAAATTTGAATTTTTTTGTGTGCAAAGATTTCCCAAGCTAATTGCCAGATTTAGATAGCCTTTTTATGAAAATATTGCTTTACCTAACTGAGACAGTATTTCACCACATGCAAAAGGAAGCATTTCTTTCAGGTTTAATTTCTCTTTGAAAAAACTCATAGAAAAGCAGTTTTCTCCTTAAAAGATGGCAGTTGCCAAGTACTGACGTAAAGGGTGATAGGTATCTGAATGCATACACAAACAAATACGAAAGCGTATCATCCTGTATCAAGTGACTGTTTGCAATTAATTTAATTAAAAATTAACAAATATTTGTAAGTGGAGACAGACTTTCTATTCAAAGATAGAGCAGTCTGTCAGCCATGGCACAGCTGATGAACACCTGCTCTAATTCTATATACAGCATAAAGCCTAATCGTTTTGTCATTCTTGCTTATCTAGGGGAGCCTCATTGCAGGATTTGAGGACATGTCGACATAAAGGCTGGAAGGGAGGTGAAGAAATCATCTGCCTGGCCTGTTTGCGCTGGGCCAGGAGGAGCTGGACCCACACACACCTTCTCCATTTCTGAAACTGGCATGAAAAAACTCTGTAAAATATTTTGAAATTGGCCTGAACACCATGCAATCTCGGCACTGAGATTTTTTAAGTGACATCTTTATATGTGTTGGGAAGAGGAATGAAACTCCCTGTTAATGACATAAGTAGACATTACGACAGCGGGGAAAGTCCAAAACACCAAGAAAGAAAAAAAATACACACCACCCCACAAATATGCACAGGAACTGAGTGAAATGAAAATACCAGCAAAATGAGAGTAAATGCAGCTACAGGGAAACTAACGTGGCTGAGAGAAAGAGCCAAATGAACAGAAGTGCATGAGATGCTGCTGACGCAGAAATTAAAAATAAGCGTTGCAAATGAAGTGATGGTGAGTGAGAGCAGCTAACTGGATGTGCTTGTTATATAGGAGTGCAAAAACCCACATTTGTCACGCTTAGTAAATGATTAGTGCACATTCACATCATAGCAACTTTCACTTACTTCTAATAAACCAGTATCTTTCTATTTTAAACACTGAAATCTGGCCTCTGATTTTTGAATAGAGGAGATGAGCCTCCTTTCTCCTCCCAAAGTATTAAAGCCAAAACCCCTAGAACAGCTATAGTGCAGTAGTTTGAGAGTGACCAGTTCACCTACACAGACCGAAGGGCAGTTTGTAAGCCATCAGGGTGATAGGCAAGATATAAACATAGCTTGTATTTTTTGACTCAATCTACACAGATTTAGATCAAGAGACTTAAAGTAGCTTTTTGTTTGGCTAGGACTAAATCCTGATGTCCTCCATTCAGATATCTCTCCACTACTTTGTTACTCGTGCTCAACTACTTCATTACATCATGTCTGGAACAAGACTGCAAAATTCACACATATTAACAGTTTTTTCAGGTTACTTTTCTTTTTTTCAATTTATATTTCATGGTACTTCTTAAGTTTTTAGTAACTTAAAAAAAAATTAAGGCAGGCAGCAGTTTAGCAGATGATCACCCCAAATTATTCCTCCTATTTCTATTCAATTGATTCCATCAACCTATACACAGTAGCTGAAAATTACCTCAGCACAAGAAATCCACTGCTAAAAGGGGAAATGAGAAATAATAATTTATTTCAGCATAGTATCATTAATTATCATAAACTAATTCAAAAGGCTGGGGTTTGGGTTTTTTTTTAACCAGCCTACCAGACAGCTGAAGTAGGTTTGAACAGAATATTGCCCCAATGCCAAAAATCATAAACAACATCTTTCATTAGTGAGCTTATTAGGTGAATCACTGGAAGGCAAGAGCAATCCAAATCAGTGTTTTAAGCATCCCAATTTAAACCTGTTTCCCTGACGGAAAGCAACTTGTTTTCTCCCAAAGTCACAAAGACTCTTCAGGCTGCAGACAGAATAGATGCAAGACAATCTGGTGGTACAGTTCCATCCTCAGCGGCAGGAGCAGCCACATGCCCTAGTGACTGCTAGGTCTCCCATGCAACCCAAGCAAAGCACCTTGCACTCAACACTTTTGCACTCTCCGTTTCCTTGCAGAAATGCCCTTGACCAACAAGCTGTACTCGAGCCTTACAACGGGATGCTTGAAATCAAGAGATGCTGGCCTGTTAGTGGGCTCTACGGTGCCCGCAAGGGGCAAAAGACAAGTGACAGACTCTTTCCTTGAAAACATAGTGTACCAAAGGAGCACCCTCCAGCAAGACTGGGAGTCAGCACTGGCGTTGCAGCAAGGAGCTTCCCCCATAGCCACCATCATACTTGTAGCCTCCGAGCGAGCCTGGCCCTGGGAGACACCGTATCACCCTGCCCAGGCTTCCTTGCAAAGAAATGCCTTTCAGCAGCAGAAAGAAAACTTGTCCCATGCTGTGTTCCTGTAAAATGTGACGCACTAGGTGTCAGTGGCACGAGATGACTGTACACTTGTTAGTAACCCATCAGCATACTATTTCTTCACACATAAGTGGTGCTTCTCATTAACGTGCTACTATGGTGCTACGCTAATAGAAGGCAGGGGAGAAGTTGACAGTCCTGGTGCAACACGCATGAGATACGTGTACTCACAATGGATAACCTACAAAATAAGGGGGAGATTTGTGTGATCAATTCATGTGCTGACAATGAGAAGTCCGATTCACCACTTTGCAACTCCAGTGTTGTGCCAATAAGACCACACCGCCTAAACTCCACCGCAATGCTGCAGTTTCACAGGTTACCAAATTAAACGGACAGTTTTGGTCAGAGATGAAGGACACAGTGATGACATATCTGCTTCCAGCTTTTGTGATATTTCCATGTTTTAGGTAAAATTCTCTGACACAAGTCGAGCCAAATTTGGATGAAATGTATAAAAACCCAGGAAAGGAAAGAGAGAAAATACTATGATACGGCAGGGGAAACCAGCACAGGACTATCAGTACTACTTCAGGATTAAGTCTTTAAAGGCACATAAATGCACAACTCAGGATACTCCACATTTATCCATGTCTAATAGTTTCAGTGTCCATCGTCCTCCTCAGGTCACAAACACCCAGGGGATTTCTCACCCTTTTACCTGCAGGATTGGTTGCAGCATTTTGTCTGTTCTTCACAATTTCCTCAAATAAATTTATAGCAGAACTCGCTCCATGACAGACATAAAAGTCTTTTCATTGAAGGTGACACAGAGTTTTACCAGGAAAAAGTAACTGCCTCCGCTTTGTCATACCTGGGCATTCATTTGAGGGGTACACAGCCCATTTTTCTTGCCTGTGTCAAGAAGCTGAAAAAATGAAAACTAATTATATGGTCCTCAACAAAAAGATCTCAAGCAGCTGGAATAATTCTTGAGATCCTCTCTCTCTGCCCTTAAAACCAAACAGGACTATTAACATGGATCAGCCTTTATTTCCTTCTTTGAATGTCATGCCATTGACACTGAACTGCCACACCGTTTTAACAAATGGAGAAGCAGAAGGATAAATAGCAAAAGCCCTTAAATTCCCAGAGTACTTGAACTACCCATTTGCCAGAGGAGAATAGGACGCTCTTCTTGCTGAGAGCCAGGCCATCAATTCCTGAGGAACAGAAGCCCTCAGTGACAGCAAGCTCAGCTCGCGTGGCTGAGTAGACAATCTTCCCAATGTGAGCCTCTATTCACCACTGGATCTGCAGCCAGGCAAGCGTGATACCGCCGCTCCTCCTCATAACTTCTCAGAGAAGCAACAGAGAGGAGTTAACAAACCAGGGAATGGCAGAAGAATTGCTCTAATTTGTAGAGATCGGCCCTGCTCAATAAAAGAGCACTCAGCAGGCACAGTTACTGGGGAAGGACAAATGATTTGGGGTATAATACCAGACTGTTTCTCCTTCCAGGGCAGCCAAGTATGTGGAAAGCAAACTATTAGGACCCTCTAGGGTTGAAGAAAGAGAGGAAGGAGAAAGTAATAACATTTTCCCTCTTTCCCAGGAGCCGGAGTGGAGCTAACTGTCCCATGTCTGCTAAAGTATACAAAATCTTAAGCTATACAGAGCAGTTCACAAATGAAAACTTAGTAACAAGCCCCACACTCTTCTTATTCCTTGAAATGGAAACAAACTATTCAGGTTTGGTCTTCCTGTACAAGTTTTTTCTCTGCTCCAGTCATTAGAAACTTTATTTTCCTGCCCAGCACATGCCCAGCCATTTTTTCAAGCCTCAGGACAGTACAAATGCCTCTGGTGGAAATCTTCACAGGGTGAGTTATATCTACTATCTTTTTAGGAGATAAGCAGAGAGGCTCTCTTCCTCATGCAGAGTGCCACACAAAGAGGGTTTTACAATCAGATATTCTCAGGAGAAAAGACAGAGTGAAAAATACAAATGGATAATAGTTTTCCCCTCAGAGTTTTAAGTATATAGTAAAAAATGCCATGTATTTAAAGGTAATAAAGCAATCACAATCAAAATGCCTGTGTTTGTAGTCGGTGCATTTTTTTAATACTTTGCCCTGATTGAAATGATAATCTTATTTTTGAGGCTGATCCCTGTTTAATATCAAATGAATCAATCTTCTATTCTTTCAATCTAAAATGGACTTGGCAATTGTTAATAGCAGATTAAAAGCAAACTGCAAGATGTCATTTGTCATTTCTCTTTTCAGCACCAAACAAGTGACTGGCAACTGAAAAAATGGATTATACAGAGCGCTGGCATTGGCTTCATTTACACTTCTGGCCTTTACACAATGGATGTACACTTTCTGATTACAGAATCATGGACTGCATAAAATAAATTGCCAACCACTTTTCAAATTCTTCCTCCAAAGCTACTTGCCACTCGCCGCCTTTCTTTCTAATGTATTCTGAATTAAACAAGTCGGGTTCTTAATATGATCTAAAATTATGAATCATATCTTTTTGCTAAGAAAGCTAAGAAGTACCTGCCTAAGTGTTACCAATAAGCATTCCTATCCTGGCAAAAAGAAGACATACTATCTACATTAAGCTAACTACTAACAGCATTTTCATGACAATATTTTCAGATAGATTTCTCCCACCCCCCCACCCCCCCCGTGGTAAGTTTCACAGAATCTTCCTTTTAGGAGATTAATATTTAACTTTCTTTCTTTCTTTGTCTGCTATTTCTGCTCTGTCAAACCTAGTAATATCCATTTTATTGCTAAAGTCTTATAAAAAGAAACAGGTTACCCAAAAAGGAAACATTATGGTCTATCCCATTAAACACAGTAAAACTTTAAATCTCACATAAAAATAGGTCATCAAATTACATGGTAAAAGCGACATTTTTTCATTGTCCAGTACACAATATATTTACAGGAAAATTACCAGAAACCCCTCAGCTGTATCAGATCTGAACCTTATATTTAGATGCAGTCATATATTACTGCTGATAATGTGATGTCAGTGAATAGATTGGAATTTTTCACTGTCCTTTATCAAGATAAATTGTTCTGTCAATAGCAAATGGCTGGCAAGTATTAACACTCTGCACACTATATGACTTTTCATTCCAACCAAAAATTGTATTTAATGCTTTTGCACAAAATCTATGGCCGTGACTATCCCTATTACCTATTTAACTACCTTTTAAAAGGAGGATTTATTTCTGCAAATTAGGACCTGGGTAACAAGACGGTATCATGCATCATAAACTTTAAGTCAATACAAGGCAGGACACTTGCAGTTCGAATGGGGAAATACCTTCCTCTCATCACTTGGTCATCCAACAGCATTACCAAGCTGTGGTGGGAGCAGGTGCTCGGAGCAGAACTTTATCTTGGCGTTCTTCCACCTACACCGCCACCGCGTCCCACAGTAGCAATTTGCTCATTGGCCTATTACTTTCAATAGGTATTCCAGTAATTGGCTATTTCACACTTGTAAGGCTTGAACTGGCAGAGTGCAAAGGGCAGGCAACCAGCCTGTCAGGGTCCTGCAAGCCAGTCGTCCATCAATTATCATCAGCTTTTACAAGAACGAGCAAATGCTCTGAAACCTTGTTGGCTTGGATCGGCTTTGCTATGAGCGTAATTTATCCCCAAACCGTGTTAAGTTCCTATCTGAAGAACGAGTAGGTTGCTATGGAGTGAGTAACATGTTTGCTGGTTGGCACGTGCTGGGGCGGGAGTCGGCGGGGGGGACGTTGTTGATTATCTGGAGGATTGTAGCTTCTGCTGGGTTCTGCGGCCACCTGCTGTCCTACACCCGCTCCCTTTGCCAAGAAATACTCAAAACAGACAAATATAGTTTGTTTTGTAAATGATTACTTCAAAAGAAAAAGGGTCCTGCCTACAGCAGCCTGGAAAGGCAGGGCACACCTGAGCCACTCGTGTCTGCGGCAAACTGTTCCACATCTGCATTTATGATGGAGAGAAACATATCTGAAAGAAAACCAGGGTTAAAGCACTCAGGTAGGCTAGAAAGTTACAGCAACCATAACACTAATCACTTTTCTGCTTAAACCCAACAGTCTCCATTTGCAACCAAGTCAAATCTGAGCTCTGCTGTTTCCCACAGCATTTTACTCTGCATTCTTCTATGCCAGGCTTTTTCATTACCACTATTTAAAAAGCAAAAAAGACCTGCAATATTTTTGCTAATCTTACGTACTATTTGTTAGATGTCCCAATTCTAGGTAATGCCATTTAGTATAAGGTGGTTAGGGCTTAGTATCTACCAGCTTCTTGTACGAACAACCCAGACAAATCCTTCCCAAAGGCCAATTTGATCTGTTGACCAGCTAATTGACAAAGTGGTCTCTTGTCTGGCAACTACCTGCCTTGAGCAAAATAAACAAACCACAGATTTTAAAAAACAACAAACTCATCTAGTACCCATGCTAATAAAATCCCAAGTACTTAAAAAAGATGAGAAAAAAAAAAATCACATACATGTTAAGAGCAAAGTGATTTAGAAAGCTGCTAAGGATGTTAAAAAATCAATTCCAAACTTCAAGAGGACATGACTAAGGCTCTTAATAAATCCACCTCCAAATGGATCTAAGAGTTACGCACCCTTACTAGTTGAATAAATGAAGTGACACTGAAGCATATCTAATTGTAATACATCACAAGATAATCTGTCAAGCCCCAAGCGTTCAGGTCCTGTCACCCTTCTTCATCCATTATTTATACACAGCCTTCATTGCCAGTGAAATCCCTATGAAGTACAGCTTGGCGTCCAAATGCAGCTGTTTTAGCCACTTGGCAGATAGAGTCAGGAATCAAACCCGTACAAACTCTCCAGAATAGCCGTTATTCTGCTGGAGAGAGAGTTCAGAAAGGAACAAACACGCAGAAGCCACAACCATTTTCTGTTTTGCTTAATGGACTGAAGAGCTACCCACCCCCGTGTCTTTGCAGTGGACACGGTGGTATGCCCTGCTGCCGAAGCTTGCTTTATATCCATTTCAAGATGCTACCTGGGGCCCCTCTAGCCTTTATTTCTTTATCCTATTTTAGACAGGAAGGCTTGCCTAGAAACACATCTCAGTGCTCTTAACAGCATCTGCTGTGGTAATAGGCAAGCAAACTAATGGAGCAGTGCAATATTTTTTACTCCAAACTTGCCAAAGATGTGTGAAGGGCAAACAGTTGGACATATTTACATACATTCATGATCCAGAGAGTCTCAGTTCAGCAGCTGCTGCAGCAAAAGGCAATCCTTCCCTGTTAGCCCGCTCAGCGAGCACAGCTCTGCTTCGCATCCTGCTGAGAGTGATGGGCAGTTTGCAGGGGAAGCCTCTGGAGCGAAAGCTGGGCTGGGGATTTTTCGCTGACTCTCATTTTAGTAACTGAAGTCACAAATTCTTAATCACCACGTTATTGCAGAAGAAACAGGGTTCCTCCCCTTGTTCCTCTTCTTCCTCCAAGACACTCACAAACACTTTTTAAATGAGAGAATAAAGATGCACATTTCACGGTACTTCAGCAGTTCAGCCAGGACCTCTGCTTCACTCACGAGGCTGTGATAACAACCCCAATCTGCTTCAGGCATGCAGCACTAGAAAATTAAAGGTACCGTAAATTACGTGGCTATATTCCTCCCACAGCCCAATTAAAGGGTTTATTATTGGTCAATAAAGTACCAAATAAAAAAGGTATCCTCCAGATAAGGCAGCTGTTGCCATTTGGCTCTGGTGAGCCTTTATTTATGTTCCACAAGTTTGCAGCGTGAAAGTTGCTGATAGGCCATGTGCGTTATTACCAGATGCCCCATGGAAACTGCTTGTGTCCCCAGGGCCAAGTCCTCAATAGCACCCGTCTTTTCCAGTAGGCAAGCAGTCTATTCACACACGGCGTGATTCGCGTTATCGCTTGCTGCCTTTGTAGCTCTGAAACCGTAGACGCTGCCTTCCCATTAACAAAGCATCCTCCTGCAGCCACCGACCTCCGTCCCGAGCTGCTAGCTGCTCTGGCTGCCTCTTGGTATGATGGCTGGTATGTCCAGGGGTGGCCAGGGATATCAGTGAGATTTTTCCTTGTATACTCCACAAGGAAACCGGACCAGGCCTCTGAGCAATACCTTCATCCTGCTGAGAGTTACTATCACTTATTCCTAGGCTAACAAAGTTGGCTGCTCTTGTCTCTGATGCCTACGCTCCTTCCCAGCACCCCATCTGTAACTGTGCAGAGCTGAAGCCTCTCTCTTTTTCCTCAACGCTCATTTGCATTGACTTAATTAAAACATGATTTCTTTTTTTTTTCCAGTGTAAAGAACAATGGCTTATGAGCTCTTACTATGGCTGTATGTTTTCATCTCTAGGAATGGTAACAGCCTTCAGGAAGCGAGGCATTAAGACATCAACACAGCACTCCCATGGCTTGATGTGCGCAATTCTCTCCCCTTCCCCAGCTTTTTTCATTTCAGGCACTTCCTACTTCCTATTTGGGCTTCTGAGTGGTACAAGTGTGTAATTAGTGAAAAAAGACATTAACACCTACAAGGCACTCTTCAGACATCAAAAAAATCAAGCTATGCAGTTCTGCTCATTGTTTCTTGTAATTACAAAATTAATTTCTTACTTTTGGGGAAAAACAAAATTCCTGTATTTCACAGATGATGGCAGAGCTAAAAATTAATTTAAGATGATAATGTTACATGAAAACAAAAACCTCTTCTGATTGAATTTCAAGGACTCTTCTGTTTAACTAGCTTCAAGAGTCCTTTTTTTGATCATAATAAAATTATTTGCCATATGGTTCAGATGCTTGTGATCCTCTCTCAATGAGAGGATTATGCATGAGATATAATGCCTACTGTAGCTGCAGCCAAGCACACAGCTGGCTCTGATAATGCCAACAAATGGCTTCATCTATCTCAATGTCACGTAGGAGCTGGTGCGATGAGAATCAGCCCAGAGTACAATTAAAATCTACATCATCTGTGAGAAAGGTGATGGAGGTTCTGACATCAGAGCTGTGCCAGATTCATCCTCTTTCCATTGTAACAGAAGAAACATGTTGCCCCTTTCACCCTGTCACACTAATGATGTACTTCGCACATCCCTTCCTGTGCACATTAAAGGTAGTAAATCAGGGAGACTCCTATTTAAAAGCTTCACCTTTATCTGACATTCAGTAACGAGAACAATTTCTAAATTTAAGTTAAGTGTATTCCTTGCTCCCCTCTCTGTGATGAGATAATGCCATTTGAAGTCTGCAAGTGAAATATGCGTAGAGGAGTTTATGATCCATATGGCCCCAAATTGTGACAGTATGCAAGAATTTCCTTGTTTTAGTCCCACAATATTTAGTCACACTAATAAAACCAGGCTTGCACATCCGTTTCTTCCACCAAACCAAATTTTATTGCAAAAATGGCCATAATTCACAACAAACAAGGCTGATATCAAGACACTGATGAACATCCTCTTTTAGGTTTTTAGAGCTAGTAGGGGACTTCTGCAATGATTTTGTTTTATTGTTATATTCATTAAAGGCAAACTCCACAAATATGTTTTATTAGCATTTTCAAGGATTTAACGTAAATATAAGACATAATTACTTATGCCTGGCTCTCAAATTTTATTACGAGCCAGGGCTGTATTAAAATATTTTAAGCCTTTGGACGTCAAAAATGTAAAAGCTTGTCTGGCAGAACACGGCAAGCCACCAGCTAATGCTGTTTTCTCCTTTCTGTCAATTTAGCTGCATCAGTTTGTGTGGCACATTGCAAATGGTATTGCTAATCAATGCAATGTAGGCACTGGAAAATTAAGATATGCAGGTTTACACTCACTCTTGATCTTTACTGGGTTTGGGATGTAATCAAAGTCTATTTAAAAATCTTTAATCACACAATATACATGCAGACGGTTTTCAACTATCTCCTGGTTAGGACTTAAGTCAGAGTCCCAGTGCATGCCCCTTAATTACACTGATAAATGTATTTTTAAACACACATGTTTTGTACTAAATAAGACAAAATACATTGCATTTGACTCTCCACTGTGTTATTCTAGCTTAATGCCATTTGCCTCAATAGTGTCACACTATGATAAAACTAACAATATGCAAGTGTTGAAGTATTTTGTTATGCACCAACATATAAAAATCTAAATCCGGGAACATGATGCTGAGCGTCTCTCCACAGAAAAATGAGCACCTTGTTGCTTTCTGTTAAGCAGTCAATGACAATAGAAGGCTTTGCCTACAGGCCAGCCTGCACATCTGTAACAACATTGCTCTATTCAGTTGATTTAGACAAAATGACAGCAACATCCTCTTCCACAAGAGCTTAGGTGGTACAAGCTTTGGACAAACATCCAGGTGACATAAAAATCTACTGTTTAATACAGCAAAAGCTATAAAACTTAAATTTTAAAGAACTAAATCAACTCAGAGTTTCTAAGGAATACTTAAGAAAGCAGATGTCTCTAAACTGAGGAATGCAATCCTTGTAGTTCATGTCAAATGTCATTGCTCCCAGGGTAAAAAAAAGAAAAAAGAAAATCCAAGCAGAATTTTTATTGCACTTGCCATGTCTGCCCATATCTAAACTTACCAAGCTACAGATAAATGAAACAAAAAGTGGGGTGCCAAGGCTTCATGTTCATTGAGTGAGTGTTTTTTCTCTCAGCCTTTACTCTCGGGTTTTTTCCTCCCCAGATAATAACAGTTGGTAACCGCATAACAAGGCACCAATTTATAATTCAGGTATGGGCTCTTCACAAGTCCATAGCAAAGAAATGCTGCCTTTGAAGATAAGACACCTGCAATTATGTCCAAGTTCAGCTTCCCTCCTTTACCTGAGTAAACACACAGTAGCCTATGTCCCAGTTTGAAAATGAACTGCAAAAGCTCATAAAAGCAGCCACTCCAAATGAAAAATTGTCATTTTCTGTGCATCTTTCAATAGCTCTGAAATAAATAAGTCAAACTACAGAAAAGGTAAGAAATGTAAAGCAAGAATTCATAATATCAGTGAAGGTGAAAAATAGCCTCCAAAATGCAAAAGCTCCTCCCATAAGGTAAAAATGCCATTGGAAACTATGCATACGCTTCCTCTACACACCCAAAAATTGTACTACAGCTACCCCAACTCAGCTTGAGAGTGATCTACACACTTACACATACACCTCTGCAGAGCTCCCACAAATCCAGGAGTATAAGAAAATCTTACATATACCGAAATATAAAATCTTGATATACAATCTTGAAAAATAAGTATTCGGGTACTGTATTTTAAGAGATGGTCTTAAAAAACAGAAATAACAGTTTTAGAAAACTAAATCTGGGAGCTTTCTAATAGCAGCAGAAAATAATTTTGGCTAAATGTGGTGCTCTAAAGAAGATGCCAAAGTTATAATGCAACTAGAGGTGCAACAGAGACACAGAAAGACAGACCACCATTCTCCCATATAAAGAATTTGAAGATGAAAAAGCCATTGATTTAATGGCTCAACTAGTTTATAATCTTGATAAACTATTAATTTGAAATCACACTGCAAAATTTCTACAAGCAAGACTTCAAAAATTTCCTTGTCTCTGACAAACTGGAAGTTCTTGATGGTGCGTGAATTGGCCTAAGTCATCAATGTTTTTTTAGTATATAAAATTTAATAGCACTCAATGGTACAATAATACTTCAAAGAAAATTAAGACAGAACTAATCTTAGCATTAGCTTCTGGAAAAGAGAGAAAGAAATGAACAAAAAAGGAGATGCAACTGACTGAAGGAAGAAATGTTATGGTAATCTCATCCTTTAAGACTTGTGTGTGCTTTTACCTTGTCAATGTGCACAACAAAATTGAATTCTGCAAGCTATCACACATGCTGCCAGACCCTTGAACTTCCACTGTTTCAAATAACCAGGATCAGGAAAAGCCACATAAAAGAAGTTTTCTTCTGTCCAGAAAAAAAAAAAAGCAAAGATAACTTTGTTAAACCCTCCCATCCCCAACACGCTTACATATACAAAAGAACAAAAGCTAGCTTTAATTCTTGAATTATTTGGTGAAAATAGCAGAAATTACAGTGAAAATTTATAAAGACATGCAGACAAACCAATATCAGACGTGAAAAAGTAAAAAACCTATTCTTAGAAAAGAGACGGAGATTACTGACTCAGTGAGGACCTTGTAGAGCCTAAATTCAGAATGTGGTAAAGTATCTCCAAGTCATGATAAACTAGACCACTAATGAAGCACTGAGACTGGAGAGGAGAAAACAGGAGAATCACATATGATGTCCTTTCTATTTTTGTCATACTTGGCAAATCTCCCCACCTGTGACGTTCTCTGAACTTACTGTTCTAAGTAATTTAGAAGCAACAAATTGTATGGAGACTGCTTCTTATCTTAGCATGCTGAGTAGTGCAATTTAGTTTCTGGTTAACTCACTTTCAAACACCCAAAATGTTTTTTTGCAAGGTTTTAACAGCGCTTGCCACTGTTGATACAGTCTACTTCTGCACACTGCTGAGGTCCTCACCACCAGCTGAGCACCCAGATGCAGACAGCAGCAAGAGCTACTACAAAATCAAGCTTTTATCTGTTGAGTAAAATGTGGTATTTTAGGATTTTCTGTTGTTTAAGATAAGAGCAGAATTCTCCTCAGGATGTGAAGTATTTCTTCACAGTTATTTAAATCAAAATATCTACAGGTCTGGTTCCTCAAAGGGCACAAGAGGTTGCAACAGAAGAATGGGTATGTGGGCTTAGGTTATTGCTCATCTCCAAACAGTATTGCTCCCTGTTTTAATGATCATATCAGAATCTCAAAGATGATGAGAAAAGAGAAAGAAGACAAAAAACCCCGAAGTTTATTATTGAGTGAGCTCCAGTGCACCTTGGAGCTCTGGTATTTTCTGTCCACTTTCTATTTCCATTTTTCATTTTCCTAGAACCAGCTGTCTATTCATAAAGCCAGAAAGATATTGCTTAATATAGTATCAGTATTCCTGGTATAGCACCGACAGATTAGAAAAGGTTGCTGAAAAGCAAATGCATCTATGCAAATGTTTTTTTATATTAAATGGAAACATTCCAAAAACTCAAATGATCCATGTGAAATTTTAATTATAACTTAACAGCTGTTTGAGCTAATTGAAGGATATCAGAAAGGTGATTTCCTTCTCATTGTAATTAAAGAGTTAAGCCTAATTTACTGTTGTCAGAACAAGACTAAATACCAATCTGGTCTGCCTAATTACATAAAAAGGTAAACAGGAGAACTCCAAGACAGACATCAGAATGCTGCCTCCCACCTCAGCCTGCCCCTCCCCACACACACACTCCCCCAGCAAAAGAAACGTAGAACAGACAAGTTTCGCAGTGATCGCTTCTGTCCTATATCTTCTCTGGCAAGAAGATGGGCAATGACCTTTAAAGCAAGTGAGCATCTCACTCTAATTCTGCTTTACCACCCTTTTATTAATTTTGCCTGGAAGCTATTTTCATTTCCATTTCCTTGGCTTCACAGCCTTATTGTGGCTATGCATAAAGGTAAACATCTGTTTTGCATTCACTAATGTGGTATTATCTAGTTGTCACTGACAAAAGAATAATGTAATACAGAAATAATGTTGAAATACTTGTTGGTCTATGACAATAACAGGTTTTTTTTCTATAACTTTGAGGGAAAACAGAGCAAAAAATGGTTTTGATCTCCACCGTAAATATTAATGTTAATATGCATACTTTTAAAATGATGCATCAAATGCAATGGTCTTTATAACAAATACAATCCTTTCAAATGTACCTGAACAAAAATTAAAAACTATTTCTAGAACATTTAAAGTTCAAAAATTTTGTTTTCTAAGCAATCCACTGATTAATAGACAACCTGTACGGATCATGGGAATTCTTCTACTCCACCTTTTTCCACCTCCCTTGCAACACAACCACCATTATTGAAAAGAATTACAAAAGATTTATGAGACAAACACCCTAGCTACAAGTGTCAATAATATTCAGTGTAAAGTTAATTGCTAAAGTATGAATTCTCTCAACATTTTACATTATATATATATACACACACATACACACACACACTTACTATGTTATCTCCAATGCGTTATACTAAACACAAAAGAATTCCAAAGTGATATATTCAGGCATAGGGGCAGAAGTGGTGAGAGATGAGTGAAAGAGTACAACTTGTGAATGACATGCCCCTGAAGAAAAGTGCATCTGTATATTTAATTCACATTTGCACCACACCTCAAGCTCTGCGTGGCTCACGTGCAATCAGCATCAGACCCTAGAAAAACGAGCAGCAGGATTCCAGGAGAATAAGAAGCAGCTCCACTACGCGGGATGTCAGCAACAGATGAGGAAACCAACTGAAAAGTGTGAAAATGCTCGCAGATGTTTGGATCACGTGGATCAAGGAAGTGCCAATGTAATATGGAAGACATTTCAGATGTCTTTAACAAAGGCCAGTGCTGGTGGGAACGAAGAGAGGCCAAGCAGTCTTAGACCCGTGAAGCACCTAGGCTAACAGGAAGGCATCTTGCACTGAATATGATCTGTGGCCAGACAGCTGTAGTTTTCAGTTCAGTTCATTAAGGCTATTTTAAACAGACACAATACAGAAGGAGAATCATACACTGAAAATATCAGAGACAAGTTTGCAGTAAATACACTTTCTGCATTTTGCTGCACAAGGATCCTTACCTCAACTCAAACTGCACTCTAAGCACTGAACGCTCTGCTTTTATGCTCAATTAATGTAACTTAATGCAGCCATAAGCAGAATATTTCAGACAACTAGATTGTGCTGGGATTCCTGTGCCTCCTTGTGCTCTAGTGGTTCTCCTGACCTTGACAAAGCTCTTGGTTATCCTCCATACAACATAATTTTCTATATCTTTCTAAATGGTCAAAAAGAGACAACGTACAACAAAAACTTAATGAGGAGTTGTAAAAGCACACTTCAAAATGATCTCTTACTAATTAACTTCAAAGCAGATAATAAAAAAATAGCAATTTTCTTCTCTACATATTACAAACATAAATTGTACACACTCTATTTCAGCTGCTGTGCCCCCTGTACAAAGCAGGGCTTCACTCCCAGGTCAGTAGGAGAAGCTAAAGATGTTCCACCACCTTCCTTCCGCTGCTTTCTCGCTTATTCATTTGTGCTTCACCCTATGTCCAGAGGTTGTGAAAAATCTTAACGCAGATTTATCTCAGGAACATTTACAGAAATATTTACCTTTACAGGTATCATCCCACTGGTTTACTTTCCCAGATAAGAAGCTACTAGAATCAAATTATTTTACTACTCATCTTTCTCTGTTCTGTCAAAAGTACGTTTAATGCAATCTATGTGATGAATGTGTCCTCATGGAAAGTGGGAGGGAAAATTAATTTGGGGGGTCTACCAATGAAAAGATCATTTGTCATTACTGTGCTGAGCTGTGCCAGCACACGACTAGAGCCCTGCAATGTATTGTTAGACCCCAGCGGCTGCTGCCCATTTTCTGCCCCTTCCTTTGGCAAACTCCTCCTTCCTAAAGCTTCGATTCGCTCTGAATGAAGGTTATTAGCAATACTAACCAGCCAGAGTGGCGAGCTTGGATGCAGCGGGGGTGGGACGTGAATTTGTAAGAATTAATTTGTCTAATGTTCAGTAACAAAGGCAAAGCGTCTGTGCTGTGAATTAATATAGCATCAATCACTGACTAACTGCTTCAGCACATGTAATGAGAATATTCTCTGGCCAACCCCATGGTCTGCACAGACAGCTGGAGAGATAATAACCCGAATGGAATTTTTATTTTAATGCAACTCTCATCTTCAAAGCAAGAAAGAACCTAGGGAGACTATCCTTGAGGGTGTGTGGGGGGGTGTGTGTGTGTGTATTTATATATCTGTATATACACACACACGCATAACAGCCTTTCAGAAAAAGCTTAGAATGAAAGTATTTATTTTGAAAAGTAATACCTGGTTACTTAGAAATATGTTCAAGTTGATTGTAAGGTTCCTGGTTGAATAGCCCTTTTCTTTTAATTCTGAGTTGTTTTACCTCCTATCTAGTTGATGTTTTTAATGATGCAGTTAGCTCATCTTATTACAATTTTAGTTTGTATAAAAATAAAGAATGCTTGAAATGAGTTTTATATCCAGAAGAGGTTTTTTTCTCCCCTTCATTTGCTGATCACATTAAGGGCACACACAGAAACACATATTTTAACACTTTTACATTAAACGTAGTCACAATTTGAAAAACACTTCCACTCACATTTCTTTAACAGGGACATTTACTGTTTGCATAGTAACAATCTCCCATTGTTTTCAAAACACAAAAAAACGAAATACTTTTTTTTACATTAAAAATATCTAAAAATCTTTGCCAATAAAAAATTCTTCTACTCTAGGATCACCTGGAACAATTAGTGGGTGCACTGGGCAATTCAGTGCACTGTCACCGCTGGAAAGAATGAATTCTCTGTATAAAAAGATTTATCAGTGAGAATTTAGGAGTGCCAGAACAGCCCAAAGAAGAACCCAAAAAAAAACCAGAGAATTAAGGAGAAGCAGAAGACAGACCTTTATTACAAAGGTGAAATTAATATGCCATTCACAATTAACAGGTTCACTGAACTGTGCATACTGATTACGTGCTCCAGCACAACATGCCCAGACTACTTGATCTTCAGCACTCCCAACTTGAGCAGGCTGCCGTGAAGCAATGAGGATATTTTATCCGGTATTGATAACAAGGAGGAAGACAGCCCTTCTCAAGTCAGACATGCCAAAGAATGAGAAGTTGTTGCAGGTCATTACCAAAGCATTCTCATCACCCCTCCACCACTGCCAATTTATGTTATTACTCTGTTAAATATCTTGCTGCCTTCAGCAGTGTATGATAGCCTTAGAGATATCTAGAATGCCTCCTAGATCAAGCCGTAGGCTTTCAAGGGTGAAGGGTACGCTGCCATCCAGTCTAAACAGCTTGGTATTTCACCCATCCTGTACTGCATACATTGTCAGGCACAGGTCTCAAATAACACCAAAAAAAAAAAAAAGGTAAAAACTGTGAGTTCAAGGCAAGTTTAAGACCATACTATCCTCTTTGACAGACAAGCCCTGCACTGTCGCAACCCTGTCTCTAAGCCACCGTGACCCCAGGGAAACAACAGGAGGGGGCGAACTGTGGCCTAGTGTTTCTGATCAGGACAGTTTTGTGGAAATATTATGATGTGACATTTTGGAAAAAATACGCTGTAATATAGCACTGGGAGATAGTACTTAGAGTGTTCTGAAACAGAAAACAGAATTCTAGCTGCCTTTGTCAAAGCAACAGAGGAGCTGAGGGAGAGCCATGGCTACCCAAAGTAACGTACAAAGAAAACACCTCTTTGTTTTTTAGCAAAGAAAGGATGAGCTGCAGCCATCGTCCCCCAACAGGCCTCAGTGTAACCCTTGCAAAAGGCTAAGGTTTGTGCTCCCGTGGGTGAGAGACGCTGGAACTAATTGCAAGTGCAATTTCATTTAAACTCCTGTAGATAAAATGTGCATTTATTAGGAGAAAAAAATACATCTGCATGTATAGGAATATTCAGAGAGCATTCTGACCAAGCAGGACACCACTGTTAAATTAAACACTGCTTAAATTGAATACAGAGAAGAAAAAAATGAATTGGTATTATTTAGCTGTGGAGCAATTACTTACTTGACAAGATCAATGGGGAACTATGAAACACGTACCTGAAATGCCCCTTTACCATTTGGATGTCACATAAAAAACATTTTTGATCATCTTTATACATACGAAGCATTAAGCCTTTAGTTAGATAATGTACATATACACTATTTTTATTGCTGGAGGAAGTGGTCCTACAGCTCCAATCTGAATTAATGGAGAACATAAGCCTCTTTTACTCAAGACACACAATAAGCAGTCCATTGCATCAATCTAGGATGACTCCTAGGAAGGAACTGTGATTCAAATACAGAATTCTTTCCATTACTGTGACAGAAGAAGGAAGTAATTTATTGCAACTAAATAGAGACTGCAGTGTATTTCCCTTTTCTTCTAGTAGCTGGTAGGTTGAGGCAGGTGCAGGGAATAAAGGCTACATATCACAACAGTCCCTCTTCTTCTGCCCAGCTGGAAGGAGAGCTACATGCAGCCTCCCTTGGCCCACACTTCAATTCTCAGGACAAGAAAAAGGACTGGGAAGATTCTGTCTCCCTGGTCTTACAAATTGGTGTCCCTGGAGCTCTTTTGCAGTTTGGTTCCTGATGAAAAAAATTAAATAAAAACCAATGACTCAGAGGGGAAGCTCTGAATCACATACTGAAGGACTTCCTCTCCTTACATGTCCTACATTGTTTCAATCCTTTTATAGACAAAAAAATTTTCAAAGGGAATATGATTTATTATTTATTTAAAGGTATAAACAAGAAAAAGAGCCCATTATTCACTTGAAGTGTATCTTTCACCAGTTAAGCAACAACAATTCAAAAAATTATGATGGTGATCGAATGGCAGCTATTAGTGTCAGTATGATTTTCCCTGTCAGTATCCTATAAAGCATGTTGTACTCTTGACACCGCCTTCAGACTATTTCTACAGGCCTACTCACGCAAAATCATAAACCATTAAATACCACGCACGATTGGCACTGAATACATACATGTATTTTGTTAATTTATGGCATGTTTCATACCTACCAGGGAATAAAATCAGGAATAATTATTTCACGTTAATAAAAAATAAGCACTGGAAATGCACACAGACTGTGGTTTTGCATGCTGTTTGCCTGTGGGAAAACTATAGATAAGACTACATTGTCATAATTTTTATGGGAAACAGTATTTAACAGCCTTAATCAAAAGTGGGTATGCTAATATTCCCAATGACAATCAATGCGAAAAAGGAAGTTACACATTCAGACATCCTAAATCATTAATGATTTATCTTCTGCTGTTGCTGGATTTTTTGTTTTGTTTGGGGAGGTTGGGTGGTTTGGGGATCAGCTGACTGTGTGGAATTAAATCCAACTCCTAATCTGGTGAGTTATCTATGGTGTGCAAGGCATACACCATCCATTATGTAGCATCAGTGAGTGACAGTATGAATAGCAGTCTTTGCCAGTTAAAGCCGCGATAAGACCTGGATTCTGAGAGAAGTTCCTGCTCCAGAGCGATCTCTATTGTTCCAGCCATCAGTTTTGGCAGTAAGACTGATTCAAAGATAAGACAGCAATGACGCTGGAGTTTTACGTAGGAACATATCAGCAAATAATCAGTTCATCTGCATTTAGAAAGACATCTATCAAGTTGATTTTAATTTTAATAAGACCCAGTGCCATGTTTTGAAAATTAGTAACTTAAATATACAGAATTTCTTCGAGTCGGGATCTGATACAAGACAGAATTATTCTATAGTCAGTATCTGCATCCCCACGAGTGACTACTTCCACGAGTAAGCCTGGTAACAGCCCTCATCTCAACCTCACCTCGTTTGTAACTTCACTGCTATTGATGGGTGCGTTCGCTAAACTTCAAGTAGTACTCTGCTATTAACCCAACTTTCCGCCAGCCCGAATACTAAGCGTGCCCACTTCTGTCCAGTAAGGCTGCAGAAAACGTTGAGCCGGACTGCAGAACGGCCGGCGTGACCACAACCCCCCCACGCAAGTTCACAGGACACGGCGGTGGCGGGTTTCCTCGCCGGGCACGGGCGGAGCGCGGCCTTTCAGCACCACGGACAGCGCCGGGCGCCCCGCGGGGGCCGGGCCGGGTTGGGGAGAGCCCGGTGGCTCGGGCAGGGTCACACGCTGGCCACCAGCCCAAGGTGCACACCGGGCCTGAGCCACGCAAACCTGAGATTAAGATTCGTGGCACATGGTATAACCGGAGTTATTTTCAGGACGACCTCAACAACAACAAAAAAGGGCTGGCTTCCTGAGTTCTTTTCGAAACAGTTGCTGAAATAGGAGCTTGAATGACCCAAGGTACCTGATTTCCAGGAGTGTTCAATAAGCTTTCCATAAGTTTCCTCCATCACAGACTATTAAAGAAAATAAATAATTGTGGGGCAAGGGACAGAGTCTTGGAATTGATTCAAAAAATGTTAAATGATAGGAAACAATGAGTAATGGCAAACAGCTGCCCCTCAAAATGAAGAAAATGCAAGAGTGAATGCTCCTGGGGCTGCTATTGAGATGAGCGCTATTTATTAATGGCTTGGAAATGGAACTGCACAGCAAGTTAAGAACTGTGGCAGTGCAAGTTTATTGTTTTTTTTAAAGGAAATACTGGAAAGTTTTGCAATAACTATCTTCAAATAGCTGAAGAACTACAATGATACTACAAGTAGCAAAACGGAAGTTCATTAGGAAAAATCAGGCTAAATACGAGGAAACAGATCTCAGTGTACACCGTGGGACTGTAAAGTAGTTTTTTCAAAGGGAAAAATGAAAAGTGGGCAAGTTTTTTGCAGATGTGCTATATAGCAAGCAGTCATTCCATTTACCTCTGGATATACCAAGTATAGCAATTAGCCTTTTTTCTTTTCTAGTAAATATGTAAGAGAAAGCACCTGTCACAATGACTGACTAAATTCAGCTTAAAACAGACACAAGGCGATGCGAATTAGAAAAAACGTCAACAAACAGTCTATGTAATTCCAACAGTGTATGACATACTGATTACCAGACACAAAAGATCTGTTGAAAAGACTGAAAGACCATCGATTTCAGTTGTTTTAATGTTATTACTATTCTACAGTCATTAACTTAGACATAGAATTCTTCAGAAGACAGACTACATATTCTTTTTCTTTTACTAAATTTCTTTGCACCACGAGGAAAAATGACAAAAGAATTTTGGCTATGAAAACCAGTAGAGGGACATGAAATTAAAACATATAGGCCTCAGATCATACAATAGGTAAATTTTAATGTCCATTTGTGTGTCCAGTTAAAAATACAACAGGAAAAAAAAAAATCATAGGAAAAAAATTGATTGGTTCTAAGGCTGAACCAATAAATACAAGGGAACAAAAGAAATCACAAAGCTAAGAATTTTATAGCACCCAAAATGGTATGCAACTTAAAGGGAATTTCATACAGGTATTCATAATTAGGTAGGATATATTAAAATCTGATCAGGTTCCTCTCTTTTCTCTGTCACATAAAATAAAAGGAGTTTGAAATGAAAGAATGGTAAATGCAGAAAAAATATAAAGAAACATTTCTTTTACATAGTCAGTGGAACTGGCTGCTAGATCAGGTCATTGAGATAAAAACCATAGCTACATTTCTAAAAAGAACTGAATAATTTTATGACTGCTAATAACATTTGTAACTATGCAAGCTAAGATAATAACAATGGTAATCAAATCTCATGCTTCAGGGTGTAAGACAATGAACTGCAAGATTTAGAAAGAAATGTGCAGTGTCACACAAATGGATAAGATGCATTAGCAATTTGTGAACAGATTTACCTTCTTTTAAAATATCAAGAAATAGCCACTGCCAGAGGCATGGCACCAGACTACAGGGACCTGAGGTCTGATCTGCTGTGACAAATCCTTTGTTATTATGAGTTTGGCTTTGATAGACAATAGATTCTCCTGAGTTTTACGGAGCTGAATTCAAATTAAAAGCACATGCTCTATGAAAGCATAGCTTGGAGGAAGGATCTGAAGGACAGAACTGTTAGCCAGTAATTAAGAGTTCTGTACTGTGCTTTCTGGCAGCAATTATTTTAACATAATTCTTAACAGAGTCTATTAAAGAGGAAATGCCAATTAGCAATAGCTTATTGCACAACAAAACAATGACTACCAATATAATTTACTACCATAAACTACACAGAGAATTGACTGCTGAAAACAAGATTGGATGTTTAATTAAAAATGGGGGCGAGGGAGGACAATCTACATGCACTTAACATGCACAAGTCTGATGGAACTTCAGTTCCTACACAGGAAGCTCAATTCAGAATCATGTTAAACTATCCAGGCTATGCATATTATTTGAAGATACCTTTCAAATTAGAGTGAAACAATGAGGTTTTGCATAAATTTTTTCAGATTACCTGTTCATACTTGCCAACCAGGCAGTTATCCATTTGGAGAGAGACAAATTTGTGGGCACACTGTTACTCCCACACTTCACATCAACACAAAGAAGGTCAAAAGAAGAGGGAAGAAGGAGTCTCGATCTCAGCGAAACAAAGTGCAATTAATCTGGGTCCATACATAGAAGACAATTTGCTGTTCCAGGGTTTTCTAGCAATGCTGCAAATGACTTCACTGAATTACTGACCTTGCTTTTCCAGTCCAGCCTGAGTCCTGTTTTGTTCCTCATCCAGTTGTTCCATCAAAATGGAATATGGGTAACACAGAAAACATGCAGCCAGTGTTGTGTAAAGAAAATCTACAGTCAGGAAGGCCTTCTTGTGCAACAAAAGCCTCCAAAAGAGCACAGTAGTATGCCTCTTTTAAGCTTCTAAAAGTGAAATAAGAACTGCATGTTTAGCATAGATCTGCTAGTTGTCTCTGCTTCTTAGTTCTGACAAGTAAGAAGCAACTTCTGTATATTCTCACTTTACAGAAAAGCATGGCAGCAGGAGGAAGAGAATTACCTTCAGGCCGAAGATTTAGAGGGCCTGCACTGCAATCTGTTCCATTAAGCTGATAAAACATACCGTCACAGAAACCTGGTATGCAGTGTCATTGATGCACTCAAAAAGATAAGACAGATGAAAAGAGAAATGTGAGGTTCACAATCACAGGAGTTGCACTGTTCTGCAGTCAACATCTTCAGCTATGTGGAAACACGGTCTGGCAGTATTATCGACTATAAGACTGCACTTCCCCATAAGATGACTGTAAGGAAGGAAGAAAAAGAAAAAACATGCTCTTGCTTTCCCCCAAGAGGGTGGAACCAAATTGGAATGACAGATTTTTCTTTTTTTTTAATTTTTTTGGTAGCATGAAAGTTAGAGACTGTCTGCAGACAGATTTCTCCATGAACTTTTGAGTGTAAATCTGATGATCCCCAGAATTCAGTTTTACTTTGTTATACAACCTCTTGCCTTCTCAGGTTCTAGTTTTAACCTTATTTTGGGATGGAAACATGCAATCTCATTCTTTGGTTCCCTGTAATGAATCTGAGATTAATTATCTCTTGCCTCAATAAATTAGAGGACAATCTTTGCTTTTACAAAGAAAATATAACTCAACTGTGCTTTGTCTGTCTACCTCAGAGTGAGCTCATGTTGCTCAAAGCCTCAGGTCACATGTAGCACTGCAGAAGATGGTATATATTTATTGATGAACCACCTGATTGATCTGTTTTCAATTTTAGATGGGGTTTAGCCTTCCTCTGGAGAAAAACTGCCTTTTTTTTTTTCTTCCTTTCGTCACATTGGCAGTGGATCTTTAGCATAGTTAACTGCCATAAATAGAAGTGAAAAATCATCAAACCTGAACTGCAAACTAAATAATGGTTATAAAATATCTTATGTACCTGATCCGATTGCTACAGAAATCAAATAAGTACGTACTTGACCTCAGCTTCTCAGACGATGCGTTAATCCCTTTCTCATAAATTACTATTGTACCTAGTAGGTTCACTAACATATTACTGAAAAAAAGGCACAGCTGAAAGATTCTTTAGATTTTTCACTTTTAAAATAGGACTAAAAGTCTTTCTTATACTTCAAAGTAATTATTGGGGTTAAGCTCTGGCAATATGCATAGTGAATAAGTGAAAGGCCTAGGAGTTTCTTCCAAAGATAAGGTTTTCTGACATTTTTTCTTATTAGAGTTTGTCTCCAGATACTTAGAATTTTGTAAAACCGTGCTTTTCACCAAAACTTCCCAAAACGGTTGTCTGACTCAGTTGCTGGTTCAAAATCTACTATTTTTACTTAGAAGATGCATTTCTGGAATGTAATGTAATCAACACAAGCAGTGTTCAGGAGATTCAGCTATTAGACTTGCTCCACAACTCTCTGTTAAGCATATATATAAATATATATATATATTTATATAAAGCTTATAATACTTTTGCTACTATTCAGTAGTGAGAATGTAAGGTTTTATAAAAATAAAGATTAGACAGCTATAGGTTTACAACAAACATTAACATGCTACTGCTATATGCACAGTGCACTAGATACTATATCTGTGTGACAACACACAGCATAGACACCCTGTACGCTGGTGTAAACATCGTAGATGTCCTCTCTGTTTTAAATTGAAGGGTTGCTGCTAATAAGCTCTAAATTTTACTGAAATGTAGACTACCACATAAACAACAGAGCAGCAAGCTTTCTCCTAAAAAGAGATGGAGCTCTAAGCTAGGATTATTCAAATTATTTTATTTATGACAGTTCTTATACACATTTTCTTGCATGCCTGTCTAGAAAAATGTTTTAAAATTTGAGTCAGCAAACCCTAACCTGGGAAATCCAGTTCTCCACAAGACAAAGACTAACCAAAATCAGACAGGTTTTTTCTGGCAGTTTAGTCTGAGTGCTGACAGGATGCATCTGACTAAGCAATTAAAATAGCACTGGGCTACTCAGAAAAAGGGCATTCTGACCAGAGATATTACAACTTCGCAAAAGCATTCTTAGAGATTTATGTGCTGTATTTAAGGAAATGCTTCTTTGGAGCTTTGGCTAACAAATACATTACTCTTAGACACCAAACCTTTCACCCCTCCTGCATGAGCCCGTCCCTCTTGGACTGTAAACAGCATCAGAAGACATTGTATTCAAAAGCCAGTTTCTAATAAACTATTGTATGCTTCCTTCAGAAAACAAGTTGCTCCCACTTCATTGTTTTGCTTTTAAACACATAACTATGTCCATTATGTCCACAAAATTATATTTGAGTTATTCTAGCTATAGGTACAGGCTGACAAAGCTCTTTATCTTCTCAAGTGTCCACTGTCCATCTTCTAATTATATATCACAGTATTTGCTTGATAGTAGCATAGAAGATGAAAGCATAGACACGATCTATTGAACATTTTCCATTTCATTAAACTTGACTAACAAGCTGCTTTTTGTCTATAGCAAACGACTTTCCACTCATACCACGGTGCAGAGGAACTCGCTCATCCCCATCCTTCACTCAGACACTGGACTTTCCAAGAAACAAAGACCTCAAGAATTAGGAATCTCTCGGCAGGGCAAGCCTTCAGTAGGCATTCTATACTGGCTCACTCTGTCCAGACCTGGCAGAGCAACCAGCTTGGAAGCAGGTACAGAAATGAGATATTTTGTGATATCCCCAACCACCCTCTCCAAAAGATTAGATGTGAAATCAGGCAATTCAGCTCAGTTACTCTAACAAATGTAATACGTATGTTTTTATATTTTTCCTTAAAGTCAGTTCTTAGAATTGAACCTCAAAAGATACATGCTCTCATTTAAACTCCTACAGGAAAACAGTGTATGTTATTCTTACTTGGCAAATTTCCACATTTTGTCTTTTTCTTTTTTTTAAATACTGAATTAAATGCAGATATTATCACTGTCATATCTAGGATAAAGTATTTCTTTATCCTGACCAGAAAGCTGTTGTCAAGGGTTGGCAGAATGCTACACCACCGAGTCTTGCACTTCTGCTTCCAAAACAGAAACACAGACAGCGCTGAGTTTCACAGATTTGAGACAGAAGTTCTGTTCAAGCTACATCTCTATCATTGTATATATTATGACATCATAATGGCTACATCAGCTGTAATAAAAAATGAATTCCCTTGACATATATTACCCGTAAGTGCAGCGTAGTAAATAAATGATTCATGCAAGTTCAATTACAAGGGTATGATGTCTATAAATGCTAAGTACCTGCAAGACAGCAACAGTAAAGGAAATGAACCCATGCAGTGTTAAAAATGCCTTCCAGCTAAAATTTCTGACCACACCTTTCATCTCTTTTCACATGCTTTTTACATGTGTTTTACTAAACAGACTCATGGTAACAATCCACTAAAAGTTTACATACAGAGCAGAGCTTCTATCCTTCCTGTGGATAAATCTGAAAATAGAAGTAGGTTGCTCGTTTGCTGCAGAGGAGGTAAGGAAATCTTTTTAAGACCTGGAACTCCCATTGCATTTAAGTCTCCACCTCTGCCCTCCTGTGAGTTAAATTACTAAGCCTTTAAAAAAAAAAAAATCTCTACTCATGATGAATTATATACGTACAGTCTAAAAATAGTATATTTTATGTTAACATATTTTCTTTCTTAAGTATATATAAGATGACATGACAAACACAGTTCCTGATGTTTTGCAACTATTTATAGGAAACTTAATGTCTTAGAGAACTAGAAAAGCCTTTAGGTAGGCAGGTGGTCATACTCAATTCTAAATCATGTACAGTTGATAACCTTTAGCAAACGAGTTTCTAAGTATATGTACATCCTACAAGACAACTGTTCATGATATTAATTTTGCTGACCTTATTAGCAAAACCTGATTTCTGAATTGATTTGGAGTAACACTCTTACTGTCTTATGCAGGTTTCAGTTGCCCACTCACCCACAAATGAGATAAGGACTGTCAAGTGGAGCAAACCCACCATCCTCCTAAATTTGCTCCCTGCTTCTACTAGGGGACAGCACTAGATGTTTTAAAGAGATCTTCCAAGAGCACCAGAGTATGGCCGATAAATCATTGCCACATCTGGTCTTAACCCAATATATGTTAAAAGTTGGAGTAAAGAACAACACACATAGTTTAAATATACCTTCCATAAGTGTATATTGTCATAATTAGTAGCAACCTTGGATATTTTGGATAGTGACCTAAATAACAAATGAAGCATGCAATTTTGTTAAACTCTTGGTTTTCACAATTACCTAAAACACAGGTTCCAAAGCTAAAATACACACTGCATGAAAAAAAATTTTCTGTCTTCCATCTTGAATCTCCTGCCTTCTGATGTTCCTTTGCTTTTATACTATGAGATAGGAAACCAAAATTCCCTGGCCTACTTTGTCCAACTCATTCATTATTCTTTTCATCTGCCTAGCTTTTAACTTATGCAAAATTCCTCAAAACATTCGCCCAGTACTGACAATGCAGCCATAGAGACTTTTGCGCCATGGATGAAGATGAATCTGTATTTTTTAGGATTCCACCCTGCAATAAACAGCATATTTTAATGCGTTTTATATTACTGCATATAATTGCATTTTCAATACAGTTAGAAAAACTGACAATAAATTTTAAAATTCCCTGTCTTCCAGACAGGGCACTGACACCTCTGTGCTTCATTGCAAGAGTCTTGCAAGTCTATTTTTTATGACGGATTCTTGAAATGTGTTTAGCTCAACCCAAAGGCAGATGCCTGCAGGGTGGGTCAAAACTTTATAATGCAGCGAACGACAAATGCAAATGTCAGTTTGCTTATTTCACTGTTATGGCCATGGAAGTAGAAAAATAATTTCTGTAAGATGTCTAGCAGAGGATTTTCTCATTGTGATAAAATAAATGTATAAGAACAAGGACAGACAGAGTTCAAAATGACACTCTACACGGAAATAATATATATATATTTACATTCAAGAGCATTTGAGTCCACAAGGGTCGAAACTGACATTCCTAGGCCATTTTTACCATAAGCAATAATGAGAGAAAACATCTCTTCTAGGTTTGAGGCTTATTTTATATTAAAACACTATGAGACAGCTGCTGAACATGAACAGAAAGTTGCAGTACATTTTGTTCACTTCTTTACCATATGGCTGTAAACTACGAGAACTTACAGCATCTGCTACAAGAAAAAATCTTAGAACAACAAATCTTTAAGCTGTTATAAGTGGAGGCTGCTAAACTTCTTGCTTAAAAATAAAACACTTGAGCATGCAATTCCCCTATACTGTACTGAAAATTCACCATGAAGGATTATTCATAAAATATCAATGCATCATTATTTATTAATGAATTTAAAAGTGACACCATTGTCCCCAAACCCTCTTTTCACACACGCACATCTTGATTCTAACCACAGGCACAAATAAAATATAGAGGATGCAAATGATCTGAACTCTTTCTTATTTTACAAGCACTTTGTATACAACAGCCAAATGATCTGAACTGCATGGCAGTGAACTGTTTTTATACAAGAAACATGCATCAGGATCTCTGCCAAATTTTATATAGCAGCAATAATAGTGTTTTCTGATATGTGTACTTCTCCCCTACTCCTAAATGGATTTAAAGGTTCATCCTTATACTTCCCTCCCCTGAAAATTGCACCATATTGCAGCATTTATCTTTACGGATTCCAGCAGCGATTTTTAATTTCAGGGTTTTTTTGTTTCTTTTTAAAGCAGTAAACACTACTGTAGAGCTGTATTAAAAATAGATATACACAATTAACATAGACCACATGTGTAAACAAAAGCTACCACCATCAATACTGCACACCGATGTTTTGTTGGGGTTTTTTAAATGATGATAAAAATGTAGTAAATTTTATATGGGCTTCACTTTTAGTTTAGTACTGTGATTAATTTGGTATTCGCCTAAGAATATGAAGCCCCTAAATATCCTTGCAAGGATACCTAGAGGGATCACACAACTGGCTTTTATTAACTCAGTGTTCTCCATGCAAGTTCCAGCATATGCCATCAGATCCACAGACAGAGTTAATAAATGCATAGATACAGATGTCATCCCCTCCAAAAAGCACATTTACTACACACATTCATGCTCTTCACAAGTTTGCTCTTGGACTATGGGAAGTAGCTCAAGACCCAAAATTACCTTGGATTCTCCAGAACCTCTTTGCACAAAACACGTACATGGTGATCCACCATACCCTCCACTTCTCAGTGTGCCACAGCCACGTCTCCTGCCATTTTTTCCCTCACAAGGATACAGGAGCAGGGTCACAAGAAGGTTATATGTAGTCAGAGAAGGAAAGGCAGAGCTGTTAGTACACCTCTCTGCCTTGATGAAGATGCACCAAGACCTCTCAAAACCAGGTTCTTACTACCAGTTGTGGCAATATTGCAGTTCTGAATTCAAAATCTGAATTACAGTCCTGCTCCAAAAGTCCACACTCAAATGCCATAGAAACATAGTAAAAACGGGTCCATCCCCAAAGAACCTATTCCCATAACCCACTCTAGGAATAACCCTCATTTCTGAAATGGCAAATAGAGCTTCCTTTTCACTAAGATCCAACTGACACTAAGCACTCACTGCTCTAATGGAGAGGGAATATGCCTCAGCAATTCTGTTTTTAGAGGATGTGCCTCCTGGGTCTCCCTAAAAAGTCAATGAGAAAGAGCTAAACTTAGCTGCTCTGACGTACTTTCTGGAGGAGCTGCTCTCTATCTACTCGCTGTAGAGAGAGAACACGATGAGCAATCTCACTTGGGGAATATCCAACTTAAATATGTAATATGAATAGATATTACTGTAGCTTGGACAGACCGTGGAATGAGTTGGCTCAAAGTACTTTAGCAGGTCAAGGCCACGGAAATCTTAATCTCCTGCATCCGCTTGTTCCGTAAGTACTGTCTGCTAGCAAGTGTAGCCTAGGCTCTCCCAGAAGAATCTATTTAACCAAATAAAAAGTTAACATTATCTTAAAGATGTTCTATCAGCCGGAATATCTAATATTCTAAATAATACCCCTCTAAGATTTTTCTTTGTCCGTTGTTTTATTTCCTGATCCCTTTCACTCATGCTTGGCTAGATCTTTCAGTCTACATTGTGCTTGTGTAGATGGAATTAAGGCAGCAAGAGTAGGCCTAATGTATTTACCAGGTATTTCTGCTGCCTTAAGATTCAATGATCAAGCTCTTCACAAAATATTTTAAAATTTCTATTGAAAACTCCTGAAATTAAGATTTACCGGACAGATTTGAAAAACAAGTTTCCAAACAGCAAACGTCCGGTGATATTAATGCCAGAAACACTTCAGGGGAAATAAAATGGCTCTAGACTGGATTTTTCACATGTTGGCATCAGTGTTCCAATTGCCCAACAATTCAACTAATCTTTTTAATGACACCTTGCAACAGGCAATTGTAAAGGTGATCCAGCTGTTGCTGTAATAGGCAATCTGACTCCTGTCTGATATGGCGGCTATTTTCTGAACCATCATTACATCCGTAAGGGTATCAGTTTTGAAACTAGCAGTTTATTGCTACAGATGACCTGTTTCAAATGGGATAGATATCATTCTCTCATGCCCATCAGATTTGCATCTCTATTTTCTTCTTATCCATTTTTCTTTCGCATCTCGAAGTGACCTTGTACATTAGCGCTATTCAGTATGGCAGAGCTTCACATTAAAACATCAATATTGTAAGTGTGGACTGGCCGTGCAGTTCCATCTCTGAATAAAATATGCCAGTATTTTACTAAAATAAGTTCCGCCATTGGAAATAAACACCAAAAGCAGTACTTTTCCACAGAGCATTCCTTTTATTTTTCAGAACCCAACTTCTTAAGAAAGAACAGCAATTGACTGATTACTTAGCAACCTCACCGAGTCTGATAGAGTCACACTGTGATAATGGAACTATCAATGCAGTTATAATGTACTTACACTCTGTAGACAGCTGTTTCAAATGGAGCAACATTCCCTTCCAGCCCAATGCTTCTCTGCAAGGCTGGAAGGCCTGGTAAAGATCAAATACATACCTTTAAAAAGAGCAAGTTACAAAGAGGTTTCACTAACCGCTAATCTTCTGTGCTACATTAAATATTGCCAATGCCACTTTTTTTTTTTTTCCATTTTCTTTCTTCTTACTTAACAATAATTTAACAAAATTATTTTCCATGGAGGAACCCAAAGTAATAAGCATCTTAAATGTATTTTCCTTCTTTATATTACTTTGCAGTAACAACATAGCTAGTAATTAGTAAATGACCATGTTCCATGCTATTAGCATGTTATACAGGTCAAGATTTTTTAAACAGAGGTATTTCACACAGCAGACCAGTCAGACCATATGTCCTGGTTCCGGCAGGGATAGGGTTAATTTTCTGGCCCAGGACACAGGTATTCTATACCATGTGAGGCCATGCCCAGTCCATGGGGGGGAGCTGGCCGGGGCAGGGGGAGGAAGTCAGGGCTGGGGAGCAGGCTGGGACGGTCCAGGGTCGGGTCGGTGAGCGCTGGTACAGTAACCGTGTGTGTACATTCCTCCATCAGTGGTGGTGGTGGTGTTGTTCTCCTTTTTCCTTTGCTGTTGTGTTAAACTGCCTTTATCTCAACCCATGAGTTTTGCCTTTTTCTTCTGATTTTTCCCCAGTGCCGCGGGGGTTGAACGAGCGGCTGCGCGGTTCTTTGTTGCCGGCTGAGGCCAAACCACACCACCATATCATAAGGAAGTAATTTATACCACAAAGGTACTTATTTAGTTGTACAACATTGTGACAAAAGGTTAGCATTTACAGAAGTGTGTGAACAGCAGAGGGATCAAGGACCCAACCTCAATGGCTATATCTGAAACACACTCAAAAAAGCTCCCTCAAAAACACAACCACACAAAAAAACCACCACCAACAAAAAAACCTCCACAAAAAACCTAAACCAAACTAATCCAACCCAACAACAACAACCTGACCCACGTCTCCTTAGTGCAAGGGGCATGGATGGCTCAGCTCAGACCCAAACAACTGTGTACCCTTTTCATCCCCAAAACAGTGGCTTTGTTCACCATGCCTACTTGAAGCAAGCCCTACTTCGTGAGCGAGATGGTCTGTGACAATGCTAGTTGGCATAGGCCAAAACTGTGCCATGAACAGTGAAGTAGTAGTCAACAAATAAACGGCATGCACAATCAGTGCTCAGGCCACAGCCCTATTTGCTTCACTAATACAGTCATAGCGGGGCTTGCAGAAGTCTAACAGACAGAGCTTTAAAGTCCTTTGGCATGCAAAGAAATAAACAGGCATCGCAGATGCATCTCTCGGCATCTCTCGGTACCACAGTGTCATTAAACGCCTGTCCTAAACACCTTCATTCCTCCAGTCTAACCTTTATCATTTAGATACCTAAATAAGCTACATACTCACCTAGACTTCACAGCTACTCTGTGGAGAGAGACGGGCATCTCTAGAGATTATTGTTTGTTTACCTCAACTACAGTGCTCTAGCAGAGATGGCTGTTGCCTTAGAGACTTTATAGGGAGCCTAGCTGAAACACATTTCAAAACAAGAATGCCTCAATTCGGCTCATAAAGCCACGCAAAAGGAACCGTGGTTCAACAGAACTTAAAACTTGTCTGAAAGCTTGATTTACAGTCAGTTTTATTTTTATCTCAGTAGCAATTCACAGTGCATCCATGTAAAGCATCTTCAGTGTAACTGTTCTAACAGACCATGATACAATCTCTTTTTAACACACACACCCCCTTCCCCCTTCAAAATAGGAAGCAGATCACTGGCACAAAAGAAGAAAAAAACAACACACCTATATGGATTTTGTATTGCCATGGGGAAAAAAAAAAAAAAGAAGTCAAAGAATGTGTTAGTAAGTTAGATGTTCTCAGGTTGACCAGGTCTGCTGGTGGCCACTGTACAGTATATAATGAACTAACTGAAATTCATTGAGAATTTACAGAGAGTGAAGGACTTTTTGACACAGGAGGGCAAACACAGCACCTGTTCGTACAAATGGAAAAAGCAGTTGGAAAGGGGCGAAAAGCAGTCACTCTACTTTCAATAACTGGAAAGATACTGAAACAAATTATTAAACAATCAATTTTTAAAGACCTTAAGGATAATAATGTGATAAGGAACAGACAACATGGATTTTCCAAGAACAAATCGCTCAGGCCAATCTTATTTCCTTCTCTGACAGACCAACTGGTCTAGTGGATAAGGACAGGCAGCAGATGTGATATAGTCTGACTTCACTAAACCCGTTGACGCTGTCAAATGTGACATTCCCAGAAGCAGAAGAGGAAAATATGGTCAAGATTGAATTGCATACAATTTAAGGGATAGTTATCAGTTGTTCTCCATCAAGTTGAGAAAAGATATCAAGGAGATATATGAGGATTTGTCTCAGGTCCTGGAAAATCTGCCATTTTCATGAGTGGCTTGGACAACAGAATAGTTTGTGTGTATATAAAACCTGCAGATGTTACTGACTTAACAAAATTTTACGCAATTTTAAGAACAACTTTAAAAATCAGAACTACCTTGATAAACTGGACAAATGCACATGCACATAAATATATTGGGAACAACTGGCCAGACACCAACACTACAAAAAGTCGGAGTGGATAGCATTTTACTTGAAAAAGAAGAAAGAAAATAATAGCCTTCCACTATGGGAAATTGTTACAGACAGGTGACAATTAATTACTTTCTGTATTCACTGATCATAGAGCAAGTTGCAATCAGCTAAATCTGCAATCTGTGTGAGGGACTGGAGAAAAAGACCCAAAGCCATAGTTACAGTAACAACTTTTTCCAATGCTTTTTTGTCTAGTGAGATTGGGAAAATCTCATCACAGGAGGTTTTCCAGATTGGTTACTATCTGTCAAGGATGGTGATGTGTCTCATCCTACCTTGGAACAGACAGACCCGAATGAGACAGACTCTTGACGCCTCTTCTGGGCTTTCAGATCCTAATGTCTCACAAAAGTAAGAACACTGTCAGGTGTCTATGGCTGTTCTTAGGCTGGGCTTTCATTTACATTGGATATGTGTCATCATCATCACCTTGATTTCATTCTTTCTTTTTTCCACCCGCAAGCTGGTGAAAAACAAGCAAGATAACAGAAGTCACATTTGTATGTGCATCTTTGAATTATCGCTAATTCAGTATTCCATTTTAGCTGCAAAGGGTCACTGTCTAGGCACAAGAACATACCAGAAAGCACAGTGGCAAGTTGTTAAATCTAGCTAGAAGATAAAGTGAGTTGTGGATTTGGTCTGCATTGAGAGTTCGACTTGACTGCAGGATCAAAAGAAAATATACAAAAATCCTTCAACAGCGAATAAGTGTAAAGTCAGCAAGGAAATTAAATGAAGCTTGCAGCATTTCACTATTCACCTTACACTTAAACAAAGGGCTTTCATTTTATGGGTATCAGATTGGAGCTTCTAGAAGGAACGCCTCCGTAAAATTTATGTGAAAGCTTATGGCAAAATGCTCACGCATTGCACTGGTTTTGGTTTGGTTTTTTTTTTTTCCAGATAAACACATCTATGTTAAATTCCTGCATTCAGACAATAAATATGTTGAAAGTGAAATGTTAGGGTGTTTATCTGTTCTGTGATGGATAAAAATGTAATCTGAACAAACAGCTCAGAAGACTGACGTTGTGCTAGCCACACGAGAAGAGCAGCAGCTCACCTGTCAGAAGAAAATTCTTCTTTACAGGGAAAGGGGGATTTTCCCCATCAGGGTAGTTCTAAAATGGAATATTGATACATACCGAAGAACAAGGAACTGAGGGAAATGAGTTTATGCATTTATGACAGCTGCCACAACATCCCACTCTTTTCCGACTTAGTTGAAATTGGACAATACATCAATAAACCTCTAGCTGATTGTTACCTTCAGTGAAAAATGATGAAACATAATTTCAAAGGTGATTTTTAAGGGTAATTCTCTGGAGCTTTTATGACACACATCTGAGGTTTATTTTCTTTTTCCCCATGAAAAATGTTCTAAATCTGTGTGTAAAATTGGGAAAGTTTTCATCCAAACAACCTACCCCTGTCCCTCTCTTCTGTTTTCAGTCATATCGATATTGTTTTGGGGCCCTATTTTTGGATTTGAAGTCATACTGACTTACACTGGAGAGATTATAGTACAGAAAGTAGTGCCGTTCATACACGCAGCTCAGCTAGGTCCTGCCTTCCACATGCTTTTTAGCAGCAGATCTCTGCACCCACATGCTTCATCCATCAAACCAGACACTTCGTATTCTGAGATAGAGGTCATAGCAAAAACCCCTGACCTCCTTTCCTACAGAAGTAAAAAAAAATTACTGTATTTTAAAAGTGCAGTTCATTCTCTTTCAATGTTTTAAGTGGTTTTGTCATATAATTTCATGGGCTGGCTGCTGGAGAGCCAATCAGGTTAATGTTTTAAATATGACTACTCAAAGTGAGCCTATGCAGTTCTGTTGTCCCATTACCTCCTTCAGTGATGTAAGCAGATAGGTAAATTTTAGATTTACATTTGAAATGTGTCCCTTAATATTCCAAAATTACCTTCCAAGCTCAGTATCAAGTAACGTTATCTTCATAAAGAGTTAAACACAGCTTAAAAATGAGACTATATGTCAGCAGACAGACAAAATCCAGCTGAGTACTCTGCCATACTCACATATACCCTTAAGTACGTGCATTTACAGTGTAATGCTGTCTACACTTTTTTTTTAATTAAACTTTGAATATGACTTGGCCTGATCCAATATCATAGCATACTTGATGAAATCCCCAAAAGACAATCTAAATCTAGCAAAGAGTTATGATTTGTTTTGTGTATAGTTATAGTCAACAAGAGATGACCTTTCAGTCCCATACGCTCTCAAGAATACGGACTTATCTCTCGATTGACTTGGTTAAGTGCTTAGCAGGGTACTAGCAACAGTTGGACTAATTCAAGCTTCTGTTGCTTTAACCAATACAGAGTTTAAAAGCTTTCATTCGAGGTGATAGTTCATGGAGAGCAGAAGTTAAGACCCGATAAAAAAAACAATCAGCTCTCTGCTGCCTTAGTAGAAATATTAAAGACAGTAAAAGAGTGGCAAACAACATTAATAGCTTTGTAATATTTGGAAATCATACATGCACACCACTACAGACAGATGTACAAAGTTAAACCCTTAAAAATTAATCCCAGCATTAAAAGAGAGCAAATTTTCTATTAAGCCACCAATCTGAATTTACAGTAATACACAGACACATTCCAGAGAAAAGGTGGCCAACATTTCCAGGGACATGAGTAACTTCTAAATTTCAGATTAAAGAGTGAGCACAACTGAAGAAATGCAGAGAGCATATGCAAGTGAAGTGACACACAAAACAATGTCAAACAAGCTGATGATCTTCAGAAGGCTGCTCTCATCCTAAGACAATCTGCTTCACACGCCCAGTACTCACTGGCTGCCTTTGTTCTAGGTTATCAGACAGAATTTGCAGAGTAAAGACATGGGTCAATCCGCAAGGTCAGATTTACTTTGTGAAAAAATTCACAGGAGAGGATAATTGCACTTTTCTTCTGCATTCTCTTCACACTTACCATTCTGATTGCTTTAATGTTTTATGAAGAAATTCTAAGAGGGTATTAACGTTCTTCTGTATGTAATGTTATGCCAATTTAACCAAAAGGTATGACTTAACTGATTGTGGAGTTTTAAAACAGTTCAGTTAAACAAGGGCAAGACTTGGAGGTTTTCATATTTTGGTTTAAACCAGGCTAATATACAGTATTTTATACACTACAGTAGTTTTTCTATTGCAACAGTTTTAAGACTAATAAGGAACTCCTGAAGCACAGAAATAAATTGAAAACAACAGAATAAAGAACAGAAGAACTGAAGCTGCACTGTCTTTCACTGTGTGACAGTAAGTCTGGCCCCGTAGCGGCCAGTAAGTTGCAAAGTGACTCAACTTTTCATGATAACACGAGCACCCTCCCTTAAGGTAGTTGTGAATTTCTTGATGCAAAAATTTGCATAGTACACAAAAGTGAAAACATCCATCTAGCCAACCAGCAGCACGCAAAGGGAAAAAGAAAAGTGTCAGTTTTAGCTGCTTAATGTCAGCATCAGTGAAACGGGAAGTATAAGCTGAAGGCACATAATCACATAATGATTTCTCAATGCACCCAGGGACCAGTTTTCAAATTAAATAGGAACAGACAGAAAGGCAAACTCCTCCAAATAGGAAGTAAAATGTTCCACTTTAGGAAGGCTTCACCTACACACAATTTTTTGCCTGTTTAAATAAACTAGTTCAGCTAAACCACTGTAAATCCATGTTCAGCATCCTGTGTTTTACCTCTCACTGTGAATATGATTGCCTTTTGGATCTTGGGGGAAAAGGGGACATTATTTCGTCAGTAGTTTTGACGGTGGACAGTTTTCTCCGTTCTGCCCACCAAATCCGGCTTGGGCAGGTACAACCAAGAACCACACAAACACAAAATCCAGTCACAATCAGCTGGCTATAGAAGATCAGAGCAGGAAAAATGGCATTCCTTACCTCTTGCCACAAGTTATGACCATCTACTTAACACAGTGAAAATGAACACAAAGCAGACAAAAAACACTGAGAGGACACACTACAAACTTGTCAATAAATTGGATGTATTCCAGCGTGCAGGACTCCAGTTAGATGCTGCAAGGGCCCTAATGAGCAAGACTGGCAAACTGGTAACAATGGACCAGGAGAAGGCTGAGGTACTCAACAACTTCTTTGCCTCAGTCTTCACTGGTAACCTCTCTCCCCACATCTCTCAAGTGGATGGATCGCAAGACAGGGACTGGGGGAGCAAAGTCCCTCCCACTGTAAGAGAAGATCAGGTTTGTGACCACCTGAGGAACCTGAGCATACAGAAGTCCGTGGGCCCTGAGGAGGTGCATCCCAGAGTCTTGAGGAAACTGCCTGATAGACTTGCCAAGCCACTCTCCATATTTGAAAAGTCAGGGCAGTCAGGAGAAGACCCCAGTGACTGGAAGACGGGAAACAATGCACCCATTTTTAAAAAGGGTAGAGAGGAGGACCCTGGGAAACTAACAACCTGTCAGCCTCACCTCTGTGCCTGGGAAGATCATGGAACAGATCCTCCTAGAAGCTAGGCTAAGGCACATGGAGGACAGGGAGGTGATTCCAGACAGCCAGCATGGCTTCACCAAGGGCAAGTCCTGCCTGACCAAACTAGAGGCCTTCTATGATAGAGTGACTGCATCAGTGGACAAGGGAAGAGCTACAGATGTCATCTGTATGGACTTCTGTAAGGCCTTTGACACAGTCCCCCACAACATCCTTCTCTCTAAATTGGAGAGAGATGCATTTGATGGGTGGACTGTTTGGTCAATGAGGAATTGCTTGCGTGGTCGCATCCAGAGGGTAGTGGTCAACAGCTCAATGTCCAGATGGAGACTGGTGACAAGTGATGTCCCTCAGGGGTCCATATCGGGACTAGTACTGCCTAATCTCTTCAACAATGACAGACAGTGGAATTGAGTGCACCCTCAGCAAGACTGCAGATGACACCAAGCTGAGTGAGGCGGCTGATATGCTTGAGGGAAGGGATGCCATTCAGAGGGACCTGGACAAGCTCAGTAAGTGGGCCTGTGTGAACCTCATGAGGTTCAACAAGGCCAAGTGCTGGGTCCTGCAGCTGGGTTGGGGCAACTCCCAATATCGATACAGGCTGGGGGATAAAGGGATTGAGAGCAGCCCTGCTGAGAAGGACTTAAGTATACTGCTGGATGAAAAGCTGGACGTGAGCTGACAATGTGTACTCACAGCACAGAAAACCGTATCCTGGGCTGCATCAGAAGCGTGGCCAGCAGATCGAAGGAGGTGATTCTGCCCCTCTACTCTGCTCTGGTGAGACCCCACCTGAAGTACTGCGTCCAGCTCTGGAGCCCCCAACATAAGGAGGACTTGGACCTGTTGGAGCAGGTCCAGAGGAGGGACACAGAAATGATCAGAGGGCTGGAGCCCCTCTCCTATGAGGACAGGCTGAGAGAGTTGGGGTTGTTCAGCCTGGAGAAGAGAAGGCTCTGGGGAGACATTACTGCGGTCTTTCAGTACTTAAAGGGGGCCTACAGAAAAGATGGGGACAAACTTCTTTAACGAGGCCTGTTGCAACAGGATGTTGTAATGGCTTTACACTAAAACAGGGTAGATTCAGACTAGATATAAGGAAGAAAATTTTTATGATGAGGTGAAACACTGGATCAGGTTGCTCAGAGAGGTGGCAGATTCCTCATCCCTGGAAACATTCAAGGTGAGGTTGGACGGGGCTCTGAGCAACCTGATCTAGTTGAAGATGTCCCTGTTCACTGCAAGGGGGTTAGACTCGATGACATTAAAGGTCCCTTCCAACCCAAACTATTCTATGATTCTAAAGAATGATCTAATCCCAAAGAAGTACGCAGAGTAACCATCTTAGCTGTAGCACTACTTTTCCTGCACGTGTGTGGCTTTGTCATCACTCTGCCTAATCTACAGAAATACTGATACTGAAGCAGTAGGACATGCATGCGCAAGACACATCCTCCTTCAAGTGGGATGTTAATGCAGATGGGAGTGCTTTTCTCTCCCAGCTTTGACAGGAAGTTTCAGAACAGGGAATGTCACAACAGTCGTTTCCTTCTGAATTTCCTTTTCCCTGAGAAATAGGAAGGGAAGAAACATGTTTTCAAGATTCATCTACTTCACAGGTGAGCAGAAAGCCAACATTTAAAAGCAGGCACAAAATAATGCCAAATAAACCGCAGTCCTTCAGGCACTTCAACGTATTAAAAATTAGTTTTCGCCAAGCCTTCCCTTCTCAGTAAAAAGAAAAGCAGACTGTGTCTGGTAACCTGCATAATTCAGCTCTCACCGTTTTGAATGTTTTGTTTGGAGAAGATATTTCCATTCTTCTTTGAGATTTTCTAAGAATGGTTATGGAAGATTAGCAAGAAACAATGGTTCAAAATGGCATCAGTTTGGACAAAAATCAAGTCAATGGACTACTAATGTGGACGGTGAGAATTTGACAAAGTATCTGAGACCTAACATTCAATACAATCTTTTTAATGGACACTAGCTGAGAAATTATAGACATTTCTGAAAATTTCTTCTGAAATTAAGGTATGGGCTCATGGGGACTCTTCACAGGTTCTAGGGGTTTTTTTGTCATTTCCCCCCATATTCTTAATACGGCACCCGGCTAAAGGAATCTTTCTATGGTGATCATTTTCAAAGAAATCATAATGATCAGTGTGAAAACTGGAAAGCTATTGGTGTTTTCCCCAAGGCAAATGCTGCATATAATAAGGTGTGTATAATAGATTTTAATTTTAATTGGAGGTTTTCTAGAGCTCCGATTCCAGTTACAGAACAATTTCAATTGTAAAACATCAGTAGAAACTGATTGCTGTTTTTGGAAACTAGTGAAACAGGTCAAGTCACAATTCAGTGAGCTGCCTGACATGGACACTGCCTACATGTGGCATAATTACCTAGGAAAAGTATTAGGCCAGCTAACTGTATGTATATGAAAAGGAAATTGTTCTTAAAGAGGTCAGCAGTGGGTCACAACAAACAGCTCAACGATTAACGGAAGATACACATCCAGCCATTACACTTACTAACACAATATCAACCCATTGTTCTGCACAGCTTCCCCATTCAGTACATCATTAGAAACCAATACTATCTATTACATTGTGTTATTACTATCTGGAGATGGAAAATATAAATTATGCAAGATATCAATAAATAAGAGCTCCTAAATGGTCTTTAACAACAAAAACTGCTGACCTTATGCATGGTTGAGTTGCAAATTCAACAGAACAACAAATAATCAGATAAATACCACTAACAGGTATAGTTAAAAAAAAAATAAAAAATGCCAGAGACCATGATCTTCAAAATTATGCATTCTTTTTCTTTGTTACATTCTCAGAAATCATCTAGGTGGTTACCTAGTTTAGCCCTTTGGAGCTGAAACTTGAGTGTGCAGAGCTTCTCTTCCCAAGATCTTTTAAGAGAAAGAACATGGCCCCATCTCTGCATAGAGGAGGTGAGCACTTAAGGCTCTGGCCACCTTGTAGAATTGAACCATTTGAACTGAACCAGTTGTGCTGGACCAGGCTAAGCAGAGATGTTCGCATTAGTCATGTGGGCATTATCAGAAATAGATCCACTGAATGACTGCTCCCTGTCCACGCTGAGCACTGTTAGAAGAGACTTTTTTTGTTACAGAATTCTCCAAGTTTGAACTCCTGAGTTCAGCTTCAATAGCTGCGGGCCTGGCAGACACTGAAATGTCACGAAGGCACAAATGAGCTCCTAACAGGAGAATGGGTTGGGTAATAGGACAATAGGAAGTTTAAACAGAAGAGCCAGTTGAACCCTTTCAGCAGCATACATCCACATTGGCTCTGTGACCAGGCAGGACCAAATGATTTAGAATGAATGGTTCTTGCATGTATAGTAAGCATCATGGTATAAAGTGGTTTTTTTCACATGAAAACATAAAATATACTGAAGTCTTAAGTGAAAAGGTGCTTCACGGAAGAGTGGATTTCCTTAATATAAACAATAGTTAAGTGATAGATCATGATTTGATGGGTACAGGAAATGAGAACAAGTCCAGTCCATAATTGCCACATCTTAAGTATAAAATTGTCCTTTTTGTAACAATGCTTTCTGCCATTCTTCATTTCCAAATCTCCACACTGTGTAAACTACAAAAAATGAATCCCTTGGGCACAGAGTTGCTTAAACACACTTGAACAGAAATTTAGGTCCAAATGCTCTGGTTTTTTTAGCCAAAGAAAGTTCTATTATCAAAACACAAAATATACTTAAACAGTAACACTCCATCGCTAAGGGTATCACATTATGAAAAGCTTTACGCAAGTCTCGTTACCCCCTACTTGCACACAATACTAGCTGCGACTCTGGTGGATCACTGTGTTTTCACAAAGGCACTGCTGTAGGAGTTTGGAGAATTCAGAGCAAGAGAATATAGAAAATCGGAACGAGGAGAAAAAAAAAAAGTAACAAAACAACTGGCTGCAGAAATTAATTACAAAGCTACAGGGTAAACTTTTTTTTGTAACAGAGTACATTTACACACCTTGAAATAATTCTGAAGACTTTGAAAGTGGCTTTACCAAAAGAAATGGAAGAACAGAGGGTTTTAACTCCTATATTTGAAAGGAGAACTGGGGGTAATTAATGACTCTTTACAAGAGCCGTTAAGTAACATGTGAAGAATGAATTACAGTAGAGAGCATATAAAGATACTGTTCATTTTTTTTCCAGAGAGCTCCTTCTGCATGAGAATCCAGAAAACTCAAAGCCAAAATTTACTTTAATGTTTTTCCCTGTAGGTTGACCTTCTTTTACCTATCAGCTAGAAACCATCAGGTGTTGCAAGTCATTTCAGAGTGAAATCCAAATATATACTTCAGTTGTGTAGCAATTTAATTCACTCACCTTTGTAAATATGCTGGATACAATAGTGAGAAAAGAAGGAAGTGGTAAACTAGCAGCAGAGGGAATACAACATTTTTGAAGACTAATCAAGTCTGTTGTTCATATTCAGAGTTTGGACCCAAAATATCGTAACAATCAATTGTATCAAGAATTTCTAGAACCATCCTGGATCTGGTGGAGCTGTTTCTCTGTACCACCATCACCACTTGGAACAGTCTCACCATGGTCTATAAGCTATCAGTTAGCTTGCAGATGAAAGAGGTTAAGTGTTTAAGTATTGGTATATTTGCACATAAAAGAGGTTAAAGCTTTAAACAGCTATTTGCAAATACCATTGAAAGAATAGCCCCGAATGCAGTCTTGCAACCATACATGTAATTTGGGAAGTAGTCCACGGACGTACTATTTAAAAAGTTTGACTCCAACTATATGTTGCTATAGAGAATCTTTCCCAAGTGCCTGCTGAAGATTTAGAAGTGTTTAGGGATTAGGAAATATTTCTTTTACTCATATGATTCCTCTCAGCCTGCTCCAGTGGAAAGCAAGCATTTATGAGAGAACACCGTTGTGTCACACTGTGTTTCACATCTTTATTTCTGCATTTGTGTTTTACAGTTTTAGGACTTCCTCATGCAAATATTCATATCGGGTAACCTGTATGGAAATCCTCAGCGTAAAATTTCAAGGGGAAAAAGATTCGTAAAACAAACAACTCCAACCAAAGGAAAATAAATAGCAGTAAGTCAGAAGTTCAGTAAGTTCAGATTTGTCATTGTCTGAGCCCAAACTTACACCTAAGCTGAGAGAAAGACAAGTTGCGAGGAAGATTTTGTAGCATTAAAGTTCTGTATTCATCGCTCTTGTTATGCTCTGAAATTACTTTGAAACTACTTTAAATAGTGTCTACAGATAGACTTATTTCCATAAAATTACTCTGAAATCAAGTTTAAATAGTAAATATTTACTAAATGATAGCCATGTGGAGAAGCAACTTCTCCTAGAACCCCAGACAGGGAGGAAGACCTGAGGAGCAATGCCATATTACATTGAGGAGGATGGGAAGCATTTCCAAAAAATCCAAATGTGCCATCAGGGGATGATGTCAGACTGTCCTGTATCATGGGGGAATACAGCTCTGCTGCGGAATCAGGCCATGGAGGAAAAAGGGCACACAGAGAACCCAAATTCAGCTCTGGTGAGCTGGTACACATGGTCGCTAACAGAAATCTTCTCATTAGAGTCAAGAAGTTTAGGCTGTGTCTTTTGAATTGCTGTTAGTCTCCAAAAAAGTCAAAATTATCCACTGTTACTGCACAGGCCTCTTAACTCCTGCTCTGTACCCTTCCCAAAAGGGGAAGATGCTGATCCAGGAACCCTGTCTCCGCTCTGTACAGCTGGGCACGGGGGGGAGCTTTCTTCCTCTTTTCTCTCTTGCTATTTTTACCCAAAGTAACTTTTATTGCTAAAAGATAGTGTGTCTCATTGGCTATGAGTCCTGTGAAAAAAAGCTCTATTTGTGTGAACCTGTCTCAACATCCTTTGTGCAACACTGGGCAGGAGAGCGCCGCAGCCCCTGGTGTAATGGAGCTCAGCCCAGGTCCCACAAATCACGCGCTCTGTGCCCTCCTCAGTTCCCGCTTGTTTCTCACTACTCCTTATTGCTTTTATGTATCCACTGCCGGTCTTCTTTCTTCCTCACCTTGATTTAAACCTGTTCTTTTCTTTCACCTCGCATCATCTAATCTAGCTCATTGTCTCCAGCCCCCCTGCCTGTTGCCTCTTCCTTCTCCCCTCACACACAAAGCATAAACAGAAACCTTCAGTGAGTAAGACTTCAGTTATTTCTTCCGTTTACATCAGACCATATACCCAGAGAAGCTTAGCATGTATTTGGATGTCTTGCTTTGAACCCCTCTCCTCAACTTCCCACCAGGCAGCGCTTATCCTGATACTACGCTATTGTTAAATTTGAAGCAGTATTATGTCTTCTGCTTTCAAGGGAGCTTCTGCAGCTTAATGAATCAATGCAGTTTCTGGAACGAAAAATCTCATCAGTGACAGCAAATACACTTGATGTCTTAGGGAGACATACAGAAAGACCCTGTTTGCATTTGTGCTTATTCCTTCCCTCTTGCATTGCGTTTTATTGTGAAGACTACATATAGCAAGTAGAGCATTTACGGTCTGACAAAGGCAAGCTGAAATGGCATGCAGACATCAGGAAAAAACAAATGCGTCCAAGTGCCAAACTCTTCAAACTCTGATCTGAAGATTCCAGGTGTTTTAGTCTCCGTAACAGCTTTACAGAGCACCTGTAAGAACAGGTCTGTCTGTGATAAAGCTGTTCATGTGCGATAATGCTCTGCAGCTTCAGTTTTCAGCATTAAAACTTATGCTACTGGCTTCATTTTTGCAGCACTGCATTACTCTGTATGACACACAAAATGAACAAGACAGACATGAAACACTCGAGAAATGAGTTTTAAGAGGACAAATGAGATCAAAGAACAGAGTCTACATCACGTTTTGTTGAAAGCACATGCAGCCATTAGATCAAATAATAGTCTATGTCACATTTTTGTGTGATTTCCAAAGCAACTTCTTTCTGGCAGGGATGAAGCTTTTCTTACACTTTTGTGATGTGTTATGATAAGTCAGTCTGATTTAAAAGATCAATTCTTGTTTCACCAAAAGCCCACAGCCATAACCAAAGACTTCAAAATGTGTTAGATATACAGAAAGCATTAAAAGGTATTCTGAAAAGGAAGATCAGAAACTGTCAAGCGCAACATTATGGCAAATGTTTCTAAGGAAGGGAATGAATGCTGTGATCATGCAGTGAACCAGCAGGTGCAGGGAGGACCTCAGTATTGCTATCAGACATACGGGCTCTGCCAACAAGCACCTGTGCATGCTGGACTGAGCACACCAGACTGCTGCATGGAAGAGACAGAGACTTGGCCCCAGCAGTTCTTTTAACCAACCCAAATACAGCTTTCTTTCATCAATTCCCATTTCCAGTTACAAGGTAAATTACAGAATCACAGGGGTTGGAAGGGACGTCAGGAGAACATCGAGTCCAACCTCCCTGCTAAAACAGGTTCACCTAGAGCAGGTTGGACAGGACTGCATCCAGGCGGGTTTGGAATATCTCCAGAGAAGGAGACTCCACAACCTCTCTGGGCAGCCTGTTCCAGTGCTCTGCCACCCTCAAAGTAAAAAAGTTTTTCCTCATGTTCAGACAGCATTTCCTGTGTTCCAGCTTGTGTCCGTTGCCCCTTGTCCTGTCGCCGGGCACCACTGAAATAGTCTGGCCCCATCCTCTTGACACCCGCCCTTTAGATATTGATAAGCATTGGTGAGATCCCCTCTCAGTCTCCTCTTCTCCAGGCTAAACAGTCCCAGGTCTCTCAGCCTTTCCTCATAAGAGAGGTGCTCCATTCCCTTGATCATCTCGGTGGCCCTCTGCTGGACTCTCTCCAGTAGTTCCCCATCTTTCTTGAACTGGGGAGCTCAGAACTGGCACACTACTCCAGATGTGGCCTCATCAGGGCAGAGTAGAGGGGGAAGATGACCTCCCTTGACCTGCTGGCCACACTCTTTTTAATGCAACACAGGAGACCATTGGCCTCCTTGGCCGCAAGGGCACATTGCTACCTCATGGTCAACTTGTTCACCAGGACTCCAGAGGTCCCTTCCAACGTCTGTGATTCAGTGATTCTGTGACTCCCAGGTCCCTCCCTGCAGAGCTGCTTTCCAGCAGGTCAATCCCTACCCTGTACTGGTATATGGGGTTATTCCTCCCTGGGTACAGGACCCTACACTTGCCCTTGTTGAACTTCATTAAATTGGTGTTTATTTGAACTGAGGATAAATCAAAATAAAAGAGAGGATTGTTCAGAGAGTCTTGAGGCTTTAGGGTTATTTTCCCAAGTAGAGGGAAATGATGATTGACAGTGATTGATATAATCACTAAGATTTGCAATGTCGTTTAATTTTTCAGCACATCAGCTTCCCTTTATTTTCAGGGGAAGCTCCACGCACCAAGAACTAACAAAGCTTGTTCTGCAAATTCTTCATTTCCTGTCATCAGACAAGACAGACTACAACAATTCATTGATTCCATCAGGTTCTCCTCTGAAAATTACACTGAACATTTAGAACTAAGAACTTCAGTTTAGGCACCTGGCTCCTAAAAACCAAATAAAATTGCAATATAGGACTGTGGTGAACAGCCAGTGATTGTGGGGTAAGTTGAGAAAAATACATGAATAAGAACACACTGCCAGAACTAAAAAGGGTGAAAGGCAAAGTAAAAGTTACAGCTTTAAAACAAACAAAACCCCCCTATTTTATTTGCTTTTCCGTAAGATAAAGTACACTGTCGTTTGTTAAATACACTAATGGAACTGCTTATTATTATTTAACTTCTAAATAAGAGAAAGACCATTACTCACAACATTGAGTAATCACATTAAAACTTCAATTTGCAAAAGAATCTTTTTAAAGATACTGCCGTTCTTTAAAGTACACAATACTTCCTACGAACAATTCCAGAGTGAAATATCACTAAATTATTTGAAGGTGTAAGGTTTACAGATAAGCTACCATAAATATGAGACTAATTACACCATTCAGAGCTCTGTATGAACAGAACAATTGTTCTAAAGAGATGTAACTCAAGAGCGAACCCGCAGAAAGAAACGGGAGATGCTGTTCTTCATGGACTACAGAGCAGAGCTACTCCTACACACTCAGTTGCACAGGTCACATACATTGAGGAGTACACCAGGTACACAGATGCCTCCTAGATCAGGGAAGCACCTGGGGTACAATGGGCAAGGCAAAAGGAGTCACCAAGTCTCCACGTAAATACGGGGAGCTCCCTGCCCCTCCTGCATATCTACAGACAGCAGAAAGAGCTGATGCTCTGTGCAGCCCATGCAGAAGCTCCTTGTTGTCTCCACTGACAATTGAGCAGTGAAAGTGCCTGTGTGGCACCAGACACAGGGCCAAACAACCAACTGTGTGCCCCTGAAAGTGCCACAGACCACCACGCAGGTACCAGGTGCTACTGGTCCCCCCAGCAGCATCCCAGGCACACAGCAGGAGCAACAGTATGTAAAACCATTCTTTGGGCTTGGCACCAATGTCTCCAAAGCAAACTATGCAATGGAGAATCATATCGCATGAAAGGACACACCCAAGGACGAGAAAAAAATGGAACCGGCAACCCTGGAAACCCAGCGCTGCCATTGCCAGAGCACACTACAGTTCACAGATGGAAGATGTCACTCCCTCTCGCCAAAAGACAAAAAAAGGGAAAGGAGGTTGGGGTCAGAGAGTGCCAACGGCAGAAGTAAGCCTCTGCAACAGCTGGTGGGCTGCTGCTATACAATGTGAACTTTACTCAGGGCATCTCAAGATCATCATATGTATCAACCCCTACAAAAACACTCCAAGGCATAGCCAGAAATACAGGACTGGCTAATCATTTGGGATATTAAAGTCTACTAAAACTTTGTAAATACAACAAAAAAATAATAACTCATAAAGGTTTCTTCAAGGCGGAAGCATACAAAATAAAAGAGAGGCTACAGTAACAAGTCCCATAATATTAGGCAGTTTACATAAATGTAATTTAATTTTTTACTGATAATACCTCGCAACATGCTGTATATACACCATAGCATATTTTGTACAGATGATAAGACTTATTAATGACATTTCACTACACTTTCTGCTGCTAAATCTTGGCTAGGAAGTGGGAAGATTCCATCTTTTTAAATCTAAATAATGAATTGTGCAAGTTAAGAAAGCGTGGATTACAAAGACTCGACTATCTTTCCTAAGAACACCACAACACATAATGCTCTGAAAATTAAACTGAAATTAATGAACTTGAGATAACTTGCATATTTCAGTGAAGTTTACACAAATAGTTTTTTCTCTCATCTTGCATAATCAGCCCAGGTCTGCCTCAACCTACCCTGTGTTGCCATCGTCTGGGCTGTTTGCAGCAATGATCAGCTGATATGCACGGAGGCGTAGGGAAAGGTAGCTTTTACAACGACTGCCTAAACCAGCGCTCAGGCGTGCAAAATGAGAACAAAAGCGCAATTGAATTCTTTGCCCCCTCCAAAAGATGCCCAAGCAGCAGAGCAGCTTGTCACTCAGCGTTCTCGCACAGCTCTTCAGAGAGACACGCAGCCATATTGCAAATAGAGACACAAAACATCAGAGAAGAGCTACAGTTCCAATTAGGACGAAATCAGCCACTCTAGGCAATAAAACAACGGGAGACATCACAACATCGATACCTGAGAAATACTGCCACTTGTTATCTAACCATATCGCTCACTCAAAACATTACCCAGGAGATTCAGAGCCAGCCTAAACACTTCAGAAACCATCCAGAGCCGTATGGCACTGCATTCTTTCATACCTCAGGAGTAAAAGTTAGCCAGAGCCTTCTGACAAACTAAAATGATTTATTATCACAAAGCAGAACTAATGCATTCTGCTTTACAACTCTCCTGGTAGTCTAGGAGAGACGTTGCATTTATTACCTACAGTACACAATGCCCGCTGCAGAGCTCTGTATTATTCATAAGACCGGCTTTTTTGTGCCATCATAATGCTGATAAATTATGAAAAAATGCATATTTTATTTCAATTTCTAACATATTTTGGTACACATATCAATCCATCATGTTGCTGTAAGAGGAATAAGCATTATTGCTGACAGCTGTTGACATGTTCACCTCAACAGAAACGAAACAAAAGGGCTGCAGAGATTGTCCTCGCTCACAGCTATCATTCCACCACTTAATTTTTTGTGGTTTAATATCTGGAGGTGGCTATGGAAGGAGTCAGTGCTACCAGGATCGGGGAGAGCTGAGGGATGAAACAGCAAAAAGGATAAAAATAAGCTATGAAAAGTAGAAAGTGGTATTCACAGTTTTCTCTTCAAAGGTAGATTTCTGCTAACAGAGTGGCTCCCTAAGATTAATTTAATTTCCTAGATCAAGGTGAGGTTAATTTTTACAGGAGCTGATATAGGTGCTGCTGAGTAACACAACTACAGGTGCAGATGGGGCTGAAAGGAAGCGAGGGTTATTTCAGCTTCTCTGTCTGGCTGTGGTGCATTTCTTCCTCTCTCAGCTAGAGGTAAGGTGAGCATACAGCACAGGGTGCCCCCTCTGCCACTGCTCATCAGTCCTGATTAAAACCCTCTTGCTAAAAATATTACAGAAACTGAAAATACAATACCCTGCCCTCAAACCTGTCCAATTATTCACAAAAACATCATCTGTGTTGATAGATACAAGCTGAACTATTTGCCTATTATTGTTTTACATGAGTCTTGACCTGATGTTAGCACTTCTAGTGCCTTCCACAGAACATGGTTAACAGGGATAGCCCGATAGATACTAGGATATCATGACAATTGTGGGTTTCTTCTACCACCATTGGTTAATAGCGTAACACACAGAACAGATGAGCACAATCATCTAAACTATTACCTTAAGAAATACCAGCTTTCACAAACCCCAAAACTCTGCAGTTCATAAACTATGCTCTCTTTTGGATGGCTTAAATCTTACTATTCCCTATACTTTATACAATTCTGTTTTATTTTTAACTTGAAACAACTACTATCAATACGAAATGTAAGTCAGTCTTCTGCTACTTCATTTTTATTCATTAAAATATGTTACTAATATTTACTGAAAGATCACAGCACAAACCCAAGAGAAAGTTGGATTTACTTTAATCTGTGGCGTGCACATAATGTACGTAAGGTGCCCTTTTATCTGCACGCAGACATTCTGCGCGAGAGGCCGGTGTCTGACATACGGCCGCAGCTTTTAGATCTATGAGACCATTAACATAATTGGCCCTGGAGCAGATGAAGGGTTGTTTGCTTTAAAATCCTAGCAGTAGACTAAAATATCTAACTAATACCTACCTTTTACTGTCTAAAAATGTGCTCTCTGCCTATATGAAGAGGAATTTGTACCTCGTACTCAATGAGTTGCTTAAATCGTTAAAGGGGAAATTGATTTCCTTTAACGAGCACTGCCTGCCCAGCGCTGAGCGCGGCTGCAGCCCTCTGCCACGACCTGGGCCACCCAATGACCTTAGGTGCTTTGAAAGTCTCAGCAGCATCTCAAGCAGTGGGGTCTCCTCCATCTCACAGCCACCCCCTGCGATCTGGCACAGCCGAGATAGGCCTGGCAAGCCTATTACCACCCACCTGCACGGAGCACCCTTCCTCCACCGAAGGGACCTGGACACCATCTGCTTCCAAATACCTCACTTCACCCCAGTACAAAGGTTTCCAACTCGGAACGTTCCCAAGTAAGGTCAATCTTCATAAAAGTTTCATAAAAGCAGCATACAGGAGTACTCCATAGCTTGCCCAAAGTTGGAAATATACCGCATTAATCAACTAATGTATCAAAAGCATAAATGCACACAAGGCAGCCTTGGCTGCACTCAACATGCGGCTGGGTGGGATAGGCTAGGATATCCTGCCATCTGCTGGGAACAGGCGGCTTGCTGCATCTCTCTAACCCGTTTATCAACACATACACAATTACGTACTTTTAAAGTCCAAGGACATGCAAATCATTTTGCACATCTCACAGGTCAGTTGTGAAATACATACTATTGTGTACAGTTTGAAGGCATATTTGTTTGCGAGGATCTCCTCTGATGTATGCATCATTTTTCTATAACACTGTAATAATTTCTTCTAATAGTATCAACACTGTAATTCCTGCATCGGCATGTTAATTCCTGCATAATTGAGCCTGTTAGTTATTGAAAAGGTTTTTTTACTATTGAAATATTTCAGTAATCTAGAAAGATTTGGTGATGAACTATCACTTCATAACTTTCAACAGTTTCCTGGTTTTTAGAATCTTTTTCCGAGTGTTTTGGTATTGGGGGGGGTTAGGGGGTGGGTTTTGTTTCAGTTAAAACCCCAGCTGCTGGATTCAGGAGATTTCACAAGAATCTGAGCCTTTTCATTCTTGTCAAGCAAATTCCAAGTAAACAACTTTGAGAAAACTTTACAGAAAAGAAGGGGGGGAGGGGGTAATCTTGGAAATAAAACTAGGAAATAACCTTATGTCTTTGAAGACAGCAGATTTGGATTACCTGTATGGTCAGGAATGAGGCAACTCCACTACAGCTACCTAACTGCATACCAGCCAGGTTGCAAAATCTTTAGCACCACTGTAATAACCTCAAATAGCTGAGTTTCTAGCTCGTGACCCTCCAAAGCTGACACAGACAGCAGAGGGCCACTGTAGCACGCTCCAACCAGATGCCCAGCTACAGGTGTGCAGTCCTGCATGGTTGAGGCATTCATCCAGCACTGCACATCTGCAAGCCAATTTGGAATAGATATTCCAGGCTGCACTGAAGACACCTGTAACTTTTAGTTGGCAAGGTAACACCCATGCCACCCTACGATAACCTCCTGGAGAAAGCTCTGGAATATCCACAAGTGTTACAGCACTGCGACCGCTGCAGCAGGGTGGTTCTACGTCCTCCTCTGCGTAGGCAAACCGACCTTACTGCCCTGCGAGGTGCTGAGGATGAGGAGCAAGGTGGGTCATCCAGAGAGGAAGGAGCACACCAATATACAAAATACTTGCCCAGAAGTATTTCGCAATCACAAAGTTTGCTGGGTGAGGCAGAGAGGAGCATAAAGCAAAAGCAAGCAGTTTTGTTTAGCAAACTCCTGCTAAAACTGCAATATGGGGAAAAAAACCCAATATCTGTGCATGCTGATCTTTAAAAAACTGTTGGCTTAGCACTTTCCTCATTACAAAAAATAGTTTAAGACTAAAAAAAAAAAACCAACAACAAAAACCAAATAAACTCTTCCCCACTGCAGCAGCAACAGTACAACTTACAATCAATGAAGAATGCAACATGTCATTTAAAGAACAAGGTGACACCAGAGACCTCAGCTGAGTGGCTAAGCATACATAGGTTCTTTATAACTTAATAAAAAACACCAAAAGGTACACAAACCTTTCTGCCTATGTCAATGAAGGCATGATGTCAAACTAGTCGTGTTATTTCTAATACTTCTTGAAACACTAGAGTCTATTCAGAAAAATGCACCACTAAATATTATGGGCCATGCCTGTAAATATGCATGCTCCTATGCAATCCTACAAGAGGAAATAATATGAATACACATAATATGTTACAAATAACCTGACACCAAGAAGCCCCAGCCACTTAACACATCTGCTATAAACACATTTATTCATAGCGATTACTTCATATCCCTTCAGAAAGGCTGCCAACTAAAAGAAAAAAACGTTACTCCCCAGTGCAGCTAAACACAACAAGAGTTTAAAAGGCAAAGCAGACTCAAATATCGGAGCCAGTGGAAATAAGCAGCTGAGCAGAGTGCAACTGCTGGAGCTGGGATCTGTGCGGGACATGGAGGATGACACTTCTAGTCCAGAGAAAGCTGCTGGTCTCATTGCCACCGAGTCCTCCGTTCAGTTTTACATTTAACACGAGAAGTGACAAATCTGACTGTAGAGTGCCTCCCTCTCACTCGCTAGCTTAAAGGAAACAGACTGCTCAAACACCAAGCTTAAACATTACACAAAAGGCTAAGTGTAAGACAGCAGTTTAAATCTATTTCAAAAGGAATATGCTGAAGTTGTGCAAGTCCCAAGCTCCTGCATTTGTGTCAACGTTAATTCAAACCACAGTTCAAAGCGCCTCCAGCAAGTAGGCAACAGCATGTTACAAGAATAAAAAAAAAAAAGACACCTACACAAAAACACATCATAGGAAAAAAAAGAGCAATTTTACAGATAAAGCTCAAAGTGATGAAGAAATGCAGTCTGCAAATACGTTCAGTATAAAAACAGACCAGGAAATAATTGTAACTTTGCTCACTTGGGTGGCCCATGCCACTCAAGACAAACCGATCACATTCCTTCTTGAAACAAAAAAAAAAAAAGTTCCACTGAGTGACTGATGTTAAATTATTGAATTTCCTGCCCTTTGAACTGCAACCAGGACCCTTTATGACAAGTCAGAAATAATCAAAACAAGAACCACCGTGCACAACATATTTCCCCCAGAGACTTTTTAATACATTGGATATACATGAGCCTCCAGCATACAACAAGATTACCCCAACATGGTTAACAGGTGGTAAAAGAGTATCTCCCCACAGGTACTGCGGCTCCGCTTGTGTCTGTGCCCTGAGGGCACCACTGGGTCTGACCAGCGCTGACCCCCATCCCTGGGGCTCCCCCATCCCTGGGGCTCCCCCATCCTGGCCATGGCCCAGGACCCCATTTCAGCCCAGCTCAGGGTGTCGGTCCCTGCCCACCCTGCGGACAGCCCCCTCTGCCCCCAGCTGTTTCAGAAGATCCCAAACTCATTAACCCTCTCAGCAGTAGGGTTTCTGAGCAAGCAAAGCATCATTGCAGAAACAACTATGTAAATAGTATTTCAGTACATTTGAAGAAATGAAACACCTCATCTGAGATGAATGTAAAAATAGAAATTTTTTTTGTATCAAAATAATTTTCAATATTGGAAGTGATGAAACAAGTATTTCCAAGAGGACGGTGCCAGAACTCAGCGGTAACTTCCTCGTTTTATGATGAACATACGCTTTCCTCTACACTTGTTCTCATTCCATGTATTATACCAGTTCCTTTGTATGTTTACAGATGTGCATATATGTGATAAGGAGATGCATAGATTTTTGTAAGTGATCTGCTTTAAGAGGCACTTAGAGCAGTGACCCCGTAAAGCAATTTCAAATAGTTGCCAAGATTTAACACTTATTTTGCTAGACAAATAGCCTATTATTGGCAAGTTGGTTATTCTTCCAGTACGTCAATCAGGTCAAGCTTAAAATCAATACATGGCGTTTGTCAATTGTGTTTCACGTGTCTTCAGCCCGATTATATTCATTAAGAAAGAACAGACTACTAATACCATTCATTGTAAATCAGGTTATAGTGTCAGGAAGCAAACAATCTTACTGCAAAATAATGAGCTTAAATTCTTAGCTAGAAGAGCCATACAGACAAAGCTCAGCTGTAAAAATCATAATGCACGTAGTCTTTAGTCTAAGATGACCTTCAGCCTACAAAACCCTGGAACAGTGTTGCCATAAGTATTCCATCAATCCAGGTTTAATATCAGTCACGAGAGGAAAAGTAAGCCCAGTGGAGACCTTCTTAAAAAGAAATCAGATTATATCCCATATCCTATGGGTTTGTCCCACCATTATATACATTAACATTTGAACAGAACTCATTTCACCTTCAACCTTCCACAGTCCCCAGCAAAAATGGAAAAACAGCTGATCAAGTTCCTAAAATAACCTTTCAAACATAATCCTATTTCTTCTTCAATACAAACTGATGAACATTAGTGCTTCACATACACTCATCTGATGTTATCAGGCTGCAAAAATTGGCTCAGAGAATGTGTTTTATCTCCATTTGTTTCCAATGCAACTGGAGAGGAGATGGCAAAGCCTACCCTTCTGCATCTTCAGATTCATTCCAGCTGCAACCGTGAGTGTGTCACCCCTGATTTACGCTCGTTAATCAGAACAACAAATGCAGGTAAGCACAGATCTGGGTTCCAGGCTGCAGACTGTAAACAGGATCAATCACAACTGACTGGCATTTCAAGTCAAACTAGGAGAATGTGGAAAAACAGATGCAGCTTCGGAATAAGAAAAAGGAAGCAAAGGGCCAAAAGGGTAGGGCTCTAATTGGCATATCATAAATACAAAAAACCAGGTTGAAAAGCCTTTACATTTTTGACAGAGGAGAAACCAATTATTTAGAAGCACTGTGAAGTCATTTACAATGTTCCAACTTTTTAGTGGTGGCTGTACCCAAGAGCCAATTAAGTAAACATTACTGCAGTATTGCCAGAGTTGCCATTTTTTTAATTTAATTATTATTGAATTGTAACCATTGGCTGAAGCAAAGGCTTAGAAGACTCAGTATAGTTTCTATTTGTTACCATGGAAGCAGGGGTGAATGACATTCAACGTATTTCAGAAAAAAAGGTCTTTAATGCTATTCATTAATGGTAAGTATTAACTTCTATAGACTTGCATATCACAAACATTCTCTTTGGCTCTCTAAGATATCAAATACACAACCAAACAGCATGATAGAAGTACATTTGAGAAAAAGGCTGACCACTCATGAATTTATTCAACTGAAAAAACTAAAACACAAGCCACAGTGTAAACTGCCTAGAAGCTTGGCACCGGTGAGAAAAGACCAGTTATACAGTACCATCTTTTTCATATACTCTGCACTCCACCGGCTTGATCTGTCTAAATATTGTACACTTTTCTCTGCAGCACTCAAAGGATAGGATGACCTAGAATTTCATTGGAAACGGCAAAGTAATGTTAGGTAACCTCCATCAGTACTGCTGCATTGCTCTTAACGCAGTTAAGAGCTTGTGTCAACACTGACTATAATATATGTTTGGAATCCTTCGTTTTAATCTGCATCTTGCCATCCTTTGGCTATGCGAATGCAAATGATACAGGAATTAACATATTGCTGTGTACAGCTGAATGTTAACATGAATGAATTATTTATAAGAAAAGCTAATAACTAAATGATACTGACTTGAGAAACAGTAAAAAGTCAGTTTTAAATAAGTATGTCATTACATCTTACCAAGCAATCAGACTTGAAACATAAGCAGATTTCTAAATAAATAAATAGAATTTCCAACCAGTGAAACAACTGGAAACCTTTTAAGCCATTCAAGAAAAAGAAAAAAAAGAAAAAGAAAAAAGGACAAAAATCTCTTCTAGAATCTTGATATTCAGTTACCTAGTCAGATATTTAGATATATTAATATATTTTTTTCTCTGCCCTGCTTACTGTTCACCCACAGTATATTACAATCACTGAGCAAGTGGCTTTTTAAAAAAAAAAAAAAAAAGATATGCACAAGATGCCCGATGATGATGAGCTGCATTCATGCCACTCGCACACCTGCCCACATGCAGGAAAGTAGGGCCAATGCAGACCTACGGAAAAAAGGATGAAAAGCCTGAACTGAGTAGGTTTCAAAACAAGAAGAAAAAGACATTCAAGTCATTCTCTTTCTTCCTTCAGTTGGCAAAGGTACAGATCGTTTTAGAACCAAAGGTTTTACCACGTGCATTACCTAGCTCTGAGGTTTCACGGGAGGAGGAGACGTGCCCTACATACCCCAGGCTTCCCAGGGGGCATGGAGAATATCACACAGGCCCAACTAGCAGGGCATGCAGCAGAAGAAAGAGCATGTTTAGGAGCACAGACTGGGCTGTCCCCAAGCTACAACTGCCACCAACCTCTGCTGCAGGTCTTCCAAGAAGAAAACCTTGAAGTGGGACTTCCCCCCATGAAGCCATTCTCAAAGGGCAAAAAGCACTTTTTGTTTTGTCTTTCAATTACACTGGAAATGCTAATGAAACTTATTTGACATAAACAGAGACCACATGGACCGCAGAAATATTATTAACTTCTGTGGTGCTTAAACTGTACAATTTTCAGATGATCTCCAAGAGCTGGACCCCTTGATCTTGCAACTGCAATCTGTCTCGCAAAAGGCAGCACGTACAGCAACAAATGTTGGCAGCCACAGCCCCCCTTCACTGTTGTAGGTGGTGAGTATGCAGGAGTTCTGCTTCAAACATCCATGAATTGGTTGTAACCACTTCAAAATTTAGATTAAGTAGCCGCCTTACCAATGTGACCAGGGAGGTAAGTTTTCACACCAACAGATTACCCAAGGGGTCTAATCATTAACCAGTTAGTAGCCTGAAAATATTACCCTGAGTCATTTTAATGACCTTCAACCATCAAAAAGAAGGGCAAAAACACACCTATGAAGTTGGCATCTCTGTAGCTAGAGCAGCATAGTTTCTTCTGCCTCCTACTATATTGACAAAGTCTCTACAGCGAACTGTCATAGGTCGTGACTAATCTTTTAGCTAGATTGTCATCATTTGTTGCACACTTGATTTGTTTTATTGTAGAGCAGGAATCTGAGCAACTGTACCCTTCCTCACACATTTTCCAATTTTGGCATCGGTGGAGACCTTCAAGCAAAGCAATGGTGTAAACAGGGAACTCTTTATAGAAACCACTTGATTGTCCAATTTGCATTTTCCCACTGCATAACCCGCAGGAGAGAGGAGGAAAACCAGGCTTTCTAAACTTAGCAACCATGAGCGCATTTCAGAAGAATTGCCTTCTCCCTGCCCCCCCCCAGCCCCTTAGTTGTTTCGAGGAAGAAGGGTGGGGACAAAGGAAATAATTGAATGAAAAGAAAAAAAAAAACAGTCTGCTATATGTATTACACAATTTTCTTACTTTAATAAGCTAGAGGTGTTCTGTGAGAACTCAGTTGTTCCCTGTATGATGTAGCTTTGATTTCATTTTTTATAATTATTTTTTTCAAAGACTTGTAAGCAACAATTACCACCACAGCTATCTAAAACAATTAAACATGATAACCATCTAGTCAAAGCCTGAGCCAGTCATTCACCCGCAGATTTCCCCTCCCCACCTCCAGTTCCTCATCAGCTGGGAAAGTCACTTTTTCAGAAAACCATTCCCAGGGGTGGCCCCAGTAGCATGCCAAGGAGGCCACCCACTTTGAACTATTTCAGACCAGAACACACGGCACAGGTAATATACGCAATGAATACACTGTTCGTTCTTGATATCTCACGGTATCATCACTCTCGCAGAGTAATCACTAACTACTGAATTACAGTGAAATAGCTGAGCAAACTTCAGTTTCTGGGTTAGGAGTTCGCTCTACCTGTGCTTCTGATTTGTATCAGAGGAAAGTGCTGGAGTCTCACTTAAGTGAGATCAGGTGGGATCAGCCTTGTGCTCTGCCAAGTTCAGTGTCACCAGCACCCTTTAAATACTGCTCACAACTAAGTATTACCTGGGCTCATGAAAATGAAAAGGCGTCATAAAAATAAAAATTAAAAAAAAAAAAAAAGACTGACATGTTTTACAAAGTAGATTTTTAACTTCCAGTTACTTAAACCTGGCTCATCAATCATACTAGAAACCCTTGACAGCTGACCAACAGCATTTTCCACCGTAAAAACTGAGTAGGTTATTAATGTTGTTTAACTTGTTAAGATGAGATTTGTGTGTATCACATAAAAAACAGCTAGTCACACCTTGTAAAAAGTCTCCTGGTAAATAAATTCTAAGGTAAAATTCTCCGTTATATGGATCTTTTGTGAACAGTAAACCGAATGCTGAAAACTGGTTGTTTTTTTTTCCTGTGCTCCATCTATTTAAAAAAAGAAAAAGCTCACAAAACCCCACCCTCTTCAGGGGACCCTCCACCCCGAGAATCAGAGCTCTGCTCTCCCACCTGTGGTCCTGAGGGACTGGTCCCTCTCCCAAACCTCTAGGAAGCAAAGGCATGACACTGTCGGACACAGCAGGTCCATCTGCAGTTTACAGCACTTTGCTAGACTTTGCTGTCCACTGGAAAGCTGACAAAATCATCAGAAAAAGCACAGCAGTCCTGCAAAGGGGGGGAAATACTATGATAAAAAGCACCTTTTACCTTTAGGTGTGATATTTAGTCGTATTTACAAGGCAACACACCAGAGCTGCATGTTCCTCTCCAGAGTGTGCACCCCCTCTGGGAAACACATGCAAACATTTTCATAATGGAACCAGCACTAACCAGAGGCCACTGATAAAAATAGCACTGACGAGAGAGTGAATAGCTTTAGGGCTATTTATATATGCTGGCTCTGAGCAGCTCTGGAAAGAAAAAAAAAAAAAAAATTAAAAAAAAGGAAAGCCAGAGTTCCTCATCTGTGTACAATTAATAAAGACTGGATCATTCAAGCATGGGTTTTGGATGGATGCCCTAGCTCCATTTCGGTACTTCAGAGCAAAATAAAGCAGCTCTGCAGTCTCACTCCACAGGGAATAAGCACCACTTGCTGCAGAAACGAACATATTATACTGCATTTCATCTTACAGTAATATTAATCACTACTACCAGTTTGTTTCATATTTGCAAAGGAAAATTTAATAATTAAAATAAGGTTTAAATCTGTAGGCATAGACTATTTTTGCTGAATTTCTGAATGGAAAACGATGCATTTAAGCATAACACGTAAATTGACTATCTGTATTAATTTACAATATAAAAGATTTTCTTGAAATATTAAATGATACCATTATCATTGATTGGTACACTACTGTGAGTGCCATACTTTCTCCATGGCCTGCTCCATCATAACGGATGCTTTGCAAATCACTTTAAATATTCACATTCACGCTTAGGAAATTTATCAATCTAAAACTTCGCCAGAACTGCCTTTGAAATCTGGTAATCACATCTGCACTTTTGAACCCTATATAGGAACCTTCCCAATCCACTGACTTCAGTTAAGTAAATCACTTTCCTGTCTGTCAAAGAACAAAAACATAGGCCCCTAATAAAATATGAAATATAAAGTTTGTTTGCCCATCTCAGCATAAGATGCACCATATCATGTCAAACCAACAGCTGAGCCAAGTCAGTGTCCGCTTTTCAGTAGTGGTTGCTACCACATACTTAAGAAATAGAGAAAATACAAAGCAGTTGTTTTTGCTGGCACACCTTCTCACGCTTCCAGCGGTTACCAGGAGATTGCAGAAAGATCAAGACGTATGAAGTTTACAAACCATTTCCTTCCACAGTGCAGGCAGTGACACTACATCTATAGCAGTATGTTTATAGGATAATATTTTGCTTAAGTGTTAAAGTTGGAAACATCATTCTGAGGTTTTATGATTTACTACCTTTCTAAAATGTAAGAGAATAAAGGTACTAAGTGCCTGAGTTCTTAAAAAAACATATTCAGCGCTCTGATTTCAATAGAATTTTTGCCTTAAGTTACTTATTTAAAGGGGATTTACATGTATAGCCCTTTCTCAAAAAGGTTACAAAATTCTTGCCTGAGCAATTTGGCCATAACCAGATGGTAAGTAAACTTTAGAAGGAGGAGATGGAATTTGCTTTTCCAAATCCTTTTGCCACTTCTCTAAACTAGGCAGTTTTAAGGAGGTTCTATTACAGTATGCAAATCCATTATAATTACTTAAATGTCATAACAAGAACAAATAAATTATTTTTCTTGTTCTACTACTGAGCTAACAAACATTCTGCAATTAAAACAGCTTAATTTCAAATAGAAAACTAAATTCAACCTTATCAAGCTTGTACCTGTTGTCTATTCACTACCGTCTCCTCATCGATGACTTCTTTCCAAACAGAGCATTACATTGCCCTCTAACGGATTACTTGCACAACTGCACAATCATCTTTTTGCTGTTAAAAGTGTTTAAGACGTAAACAAGGTTGCCCTAGAAAGGGGAAAATTAATGTTGTTTTGTTTCCGCTCTTATTCAATGATCTTTTTAGATTTGAAGGAAACTTTGCAAAAATTTTAATTGTTAGCTTATTCATTTTACTGTATTCAGCTGAAAAACAAAGTAACATGGGCTGCATGTTCAGGTTAAAATAGTCTCTGACCGCAAACTGAATTTGAAATCTAGAGTCAGAAAGCTGCTTATAAAATACTAAAGCAGAAGCTGAGCCAGCAAAGGATTTCTTAAGAAAATTTCATCAAGAGACTCCAACTGGAGTTTTCCACTCAATTACCTACTCAGAACCAGACACTAAACTTGCCGACTCCATCACTGTCCTCCTTTGTCAGCAAGATGACAGCCAGCACGACTGCCTGCCTTTCCGCCCTTTTCTTTTTTCTCCCCTGAAATGAAAGTGCTTATCTCTTCCAGATGGGAAACAACTACATTTTCCAAAAAAAGAAGACTCTGTAGAAGAGATCGAAACATACCTAAACATGACATCCAAAGTAAACAAAGGACTCATGGATTTACACTACATAGCTATTTGAAGATACCCTGTTCTTAAGGTTTATAAAATAATTTAACTGAAGATTTCACTATTTCCAGTCTACAGTTTAAAATATTGTAGCATGGCTCAAAGAAAAAAAATCTTGATGCATATGACTAAAGAAATGCAAGTGCATTCCCCTAAGCCCAAGTGCAGCCTTCTTGGTTAGAAGTGAGAAGGAACTGACCACCTTGGCGGCATCCCATTCTACAGAACAGTAAGAGGATTGTGTTACACAAACATAAACCAAAGACTTCCTTCACGAAGCACTTCCCTCACTCCACTTTATCCATAGACCTTACGGTAGACGTGGACGGGGCAGCTGTCCTGAGAGCGGCAGAGTGGCAGAGAGCTTCAGGCAGTTCAAAGTGAAGACAGGCAATCTGTCTCCCTGGGGCTCGGCAGGTCCACGTTTGTGCAGAGGACTGATTTGCTACCTTTAGAGATACAGCCCACCCCAGCAGAAGTCAGCCCTTGGAGGTGCGTACATATGCACCTTTAGGTAAAAGGCAAGGGGTTTTTTGTGTTGTTTGCTTTTCAGACTTTTTAATGCTGCTCCAGTAATAATTTTTAATTATCCTCATTGTCAAAATGCTAAATATCCATGGTATATTTCACCAACTAAAACAACCGAACGATAAACAGTGAATAAATTTCAATTTAATGCAATATTTAACATATTAAAAGAGCAAGAGTGCACAAGTTTAAGCATGGCATCTATCATCCTGTAGTTGCCTAACTTTATCCTTAAAAGCACCAGAATCAACATTTGTAAATTAAAACCATTTGTCTTTAAAGTATGAGGAATAAGATCTGGTGAACATGAAGAAACGGAGACTTGAATCTCTAAACATTACTGTACAATCAAAGACCTTCTTCCTAGGAGTAGCAGGATAAAGGGAGTTTGAGGAAAAAAGAAACAAAATGCAATTCTGGATTGCTAAATTCATTAAGTATAAGTAAAATACAGACAAGTGTCAGCATCCAACAGTGGAAGAACAAGAGACCAGCTTAGATCTACATCATGAAGCTAAAACAAGTCGTAGCAAAAACTATGGATTAAAGAAGTTTCATTTGCTGCAAGAGTTATTTGATTTTGATGATATCAAAGAAAATTACATTTTCTTCTTCTGTTCTTATAGCGAGGTGCAAGTTAATGAAGTCTGAAGACACCTATATGTGCAAACAAACAAAACAAATAAGCCTTTCTGATAATATCTAGCCAGTGTACTAGAGAACTGCGTTTTCTAGCTAAAGGCCTAACCACTCACTTTGGGATTTGTTCTCTAAAGCTCTCCAGGACAGCTACATAATTTCAAGTAACAATTCTTCCCCTGTTCTGGTTGAACTGAGGTTTGAGCTATTACTTTTAAAACAAACTAAAATGAAAGAGAAATCCACTAAACTGGCTATGACATTTTCCCTCATGAAACTGGGTCCAACCTATGCTCCTGAATATAACGATTTCCGGCACTTGCGCTCAGAAACAGAAGCGATTTTTACACCCAGACCACCCAGCATCTGACTATATGATTAGGGCAGAAACAAAGACCAAAGTACTGAAGATGATATATATTTCTATATTCAAGTGCTCAAAAAGTGCATTTCAGGAAGATTATTTCTTCCTTTGTCTTTCTCTTAAGGTTATAACTTAGACTAAAACTAATGGAACAGTTTCTAAATTACTAAGGTTTAACTAAATAAGCCAACTAACTAACACAAAATGGGTTACAGTGAAAAGTAGTTTTAAAAAAGGCTAAAAAACCCCACACAAAGAAAATAGAGGTAAAAATTACTATTCTCCTTAAGAAAAATGAGGAGGATTGAAAATGAATTAATGAAGCAACAAAACTTTCCTAGGCAACAGGTATCAATTTAGGAATATTCAAAGGCTGAAAGAAAATGTTGCCAAGCACAGAAGAACAATTTGTGTGAAGAAAAGATTATGAACTGGAAGTCAGCATTTATAAAGTTATCTTCAAAGCCTGTTTGAGACTTAGAACAGCAAACTCCCTAAGAGGAAACTCTAAAGCACACAGAAGCAAGACACTCGATCGGCTTTTAAGGAAAAATTTTTGAAATCCTGCCTCAAACCTCAAAATAGACTGCTCACTATCAACTGGAAGTATAAAGGGAGAGACGCCAGTATCAAACAAAGGTATTACTTGCTTCAAAGTCCAGCGAGGGTGGGGAAGCGTAAAGAAGAGGTAGCAGAAGCGTAGCAATGCTAACCAATGTGACAATCCTGTGGCTGTGACACAAAAGTGCAAACCAAAGCAGGGAAGGTTCAATGACCTGCTGGAAAGGCTGTTAGAAAGGTCTCTGACAACAGCCACGATACGGTAAAAGAAAAGTTTCAAAACAATTTAGAAAAAATATTTAGCTCTGATTTTTAGTTGTTACGCAAGTCTCAGAACAAGCGTTATCTTTGTCATAGAGGATTAGTAATCAAGAAGGATTTTGCAGGCGTTTCTGTGTTGAGTGGCTTCAGATGATGCTTCTGAGAAAGAGAGCGAGAGCGCGAGAGAGGGAGAGAAGGAGAGAGAGATGGAGAGAAGGAGAGAGAGGAGAAGTCATTGCATAGGTCTTTTACAGATCAATAGGAAGCAGAAATGTTTATTCTGCAAACAGTAGAGGAAGCTGTCTGACTCCAGGGGAAATGATGAAACACATGACATGAGACGTACTGGCAAATAAAGCAAACCGATCAAGACAGTATTTTTCTTCTGTGCTCTTTTGGCTATAGCACCTTTTGTCTTTATTTCTAAGCAGCAGACTATTCTTCTCCTAATAATACTTTAAGTTTCTTTCAAACTGAAGGGAGGACTTTTGAAACCATCATGGATTACTACGCAATCTGGTTCAGGTTTGGGATGACCCAAGTCCCATGCATGGGATGGTTCACCTGAACAGCTGCCTCCACTGGAACCAGAAAATCCCAAAGGGTCATTGATTTACACTGAAGACGAAAAGTAGTATTTCACCTCCACATCCCTGTGAAAGCAGCCATCACAATCAAGTGTCCTGTACCCTTTAAAACAGCAGCTGCCACTTTCAGTGAGAGCCTACCACATCATCACGTGTGTGTTTTATAGACCCCGCATCTGTATGCTACTGCTCACACAAATCCAGCTCTGAATGTGCTCAGTTAATCTAAAAAACTAAGCCCACTGAAAGCTCTTGTTGCACACCCGGTAATTATTTGAAGTTACTGCATGTTTAGTGTTTGCTGACACTAGTGAAAAAAAAAAAAAAAAATCCCTGTAAGTTTATAGTTAATTTCAGTTTAAAACAAGGCAAACGGATTTCCCAAGTACTAACAAGAAGAACAGGGAAGGACTGGATGTTTTATCCCAAGCACTCTAATGCCTTAAGGATGGAAACTGTAACTCAGCAAAAAAAAAAAAATCCAAACCCCTGAGGGTTAATTTGATGGCATGACTAGCAATTCACACTTCTCCTCACCAGCCTCTATCAGAAAAAGCAATTACTCTGCAGAATAACTACGTGCTCAAATAGACTACTAATTGTATCATATGTGGGTGGGAGATACCATCTCTGAGATTTTGTTCAGGTTGTATTCATTTTCTCCTGTTAGAAATGCATTCCTCCACTTCCTCCACCTCATTTCTAGATCCGTATCTAATGGTGCTACTAAGAAGGAAAAAAAAAAAAAAAAAACACCAAAACCAACCAGTCTGACCTCATGGATTGTTTCAGCTGCCCTGTATGTAAGCCTGGTGATGACATAAATGGTGCTTCAGAACAAACGCTTACTCTGGTTGGGAGAAAGCCTCTGATTTGGTTTCACCTCAGCCACTGTCTTCTGACTGGAGAAGGGAAAGGACTATTTGTTCAATCACATGATGAGCCAGGAGAGTCTTTACAGGACAGGTGAATGTTAGACATCAAAAATTACATTCCCGTCATGAGATACCAAGGAGCTAGAAGTAATCATTTAAACGTATTCGAACAGGAAGGAGCAACATGATTCTGGCAATGATTCTTGCAAGTCTCAGACAGTCAAAGATGCAAAGCCACATCATGAGGTGATGAAAGATAAATGATAGGAAAACACAGCCAAGAGAAGCTCTATACCTGTAAAGAGTTGCCAGGTAATTAAAAAAACCTAAAAATAATTCAAATCTGTGCATATTTGCGAGGTGGGGAGAAGTGGTAGAAGCTGTTAGCGATAATGCAGCTTTGAAGGAAGTCTTTTCTACGCAGATCTCTGTTTTTAAACTCTTCGTTCTGAAGCTGCAAAGTTTTAAAAACTTACTACACCTTCTGGACTTGAATATTTAAAAGTATAAACAAAAAGGTTTTGTTGCCTCAAAGCCAGTTTGTAAGAGCTTGTGCTCTTGCAACTCGAGGTGTCAACAAGTATACGCCAAAACACATGCAGACTCCCCTCCTATGGGGGCTCTGGACCCACTCTCACTCTTTCCATGGGAAACTCAAGGTACTTGCTCTCTCACCTGCTTTCTTCCATTTACGGCACATTTACATATACTATTCCAGCCCTCCATTTACAGCACACATACACAAAGTGCCTTGACTCTTGCTACTTTTCCTGCATTACTTTTATTTTTTCCCCCCAAACAACTGTAACAAATTCTTACCTACCTTCTTCACATTTTATTTAACATGTTCTCCTCCCTTCCCATCCTTTTGTCTCCTTTTTCTCTTTCATTCCCATTTGGCTTCTTTCAGCCAAAACCCCAAAACTCACACCCAGTGTACTGCAGGAGCAGTAATTTCAACCTTTCCCTGTTTACGTCCACTCAGAATGTGGCTAAACATAACTTTCCAAGCCTGTTGCTTTGGCTTTGTGAACTACCTTTTTTGCAAAGACTTGTTTTGCATCAAAGAAGATGTTTCTAACTAACCATGACATTAGTCTCATTTCCCTGTTTGCTGTATTTCCAAATAGATGAAGTGCTTTCTCTTCTCTTTTTGCATCAGAAGAGTTTTTTTTCAACCACATTGCAGTTGGGTTTTTCTTTAAATCCGTCTGTAAAACTCTCCTTTGCAACAGTAGAGCAATGTTTTTAAAAAAACAACAAATTTAGGTCATCAACATAGGCTAGATATCTATTTCATTGTGCTCCAACCTTTTTTCCCCTGTAATCTGCCTTATACCTGAACTGCAAGCTACAGCTGAAACCACCTTTTTGCCCTTCATTTGAACACTGCCCAGTCTGATTGCAATAATACGTAGTAAGAGCTTTTGCTTTGTTTTAAGTATGTAAGGCTATTCCCCCCAATTCAGTCTTAGCTAATGAAAATCAGAGACAACCTTAATAATTAAGAAAAATATTCCTAATTTCCCAAACTATTACAGCTTCTTCTTATAGAAAGGCACAGACTACTCTGATGTTCAGCAGCTGCTGCATAGAGAAAAACAAAGATGATGTAAATTCACTTCCACCAAGTTACACTCTATCATGAAAAACGACGATAAAGTTGCATTCACACAGTTCTCAGACATTTCAATAAGCAACTCAAACACACACAGCTTTTCTATGTGGGAAATCTTGTTTCAGTAGATTCATTCACATGAAGTAGGCATACACAACACAACAGTGAAAAAGCTTTTGAAGTCCATTTTTCAATAGAGTGGAGTTGTTGGGGTTTTTTAGTACCCTTAAGCTTCCTCAAATTTTTGAGAGTAGTTTTTTGGCTTTATCCCAATGAAATATGAAGGAAGAAAGAGAAAGCAGACACACACATTTGATGGAAAAGAGAGCGGCTACCAATGTGTCTCCACACTCAATATACTTCATCCTCCAGGAAAGGTGCTCTAGGGCTCACAGGCTGTGATGTGCCCAAGCAGGTATGTTTTGTTATCGACAATGAAAAAGTGTTAATATATTTATTATCCCTGAAAGTGCTAACATTATTCAAGGTCCATATGCTCCAGTATTTCCTACAGTAAAAGCGTCAGCTTTCTATTAATGTTTTCTTCTGGTAGAAGTTAAACTCGACATACTAGATTCAGAGTCTGTATTTTTTGAGAAGAGAAGGTACTCGGCATTCTCATGAGACAAAGACGCGCAGGTTCGATGATTACCTGACCAGTCACGAGCAAGGAAAAGATTTTTTTAGAATCATAGAATCACCTAGGTTGGAAGAAACCTTTAAGATCATCGAGCCCAACCATCAACCTAACACTGCCAAAACCACCACTAAACCATGTCCCTCAGCACCACGCCTACCCGTCTTTTAAATACCTCCAGGGATGGCGACTCAATCACTTCCCTGGGCAGCCTGGTCCAATGTTTGATAACCCTTTCAGTGAAGAAATTTTTCCTAATACCCAATCTAAACCTCCCCTGGTGAAACTTGAAGCCATTTCCTCTCATCCTATCACTTGTTACTTGGGAGAAGAGATCAGCCCCCATCTCACTACAGCCTCCTTTCAGGTAGTTGTAGAGAGCGATAAGGTCACCCCTCAGCCTCCTTTTTTCCAGGCTAAACAACCCCAGTTCCCTCAGCTGCTGATGTGGGCTGCATGTTCTGAAGTGCTGCTGAAGGCAGTGCAAAGAAGGGGGGAGGGGGGAAGTAGCTGCAGACAGGTTTTGTCCCTGTGTTTCGAAGAGCTAATCAGCTAGAGATTTGGTGAGAACCCGTAAAATCTGTAGTCAAAACCCATATACCTTTACTAAACCAGAAGACGGGAAAAAAAGGGCTTTCAGTTTCCCTCTGATGCAATTAACATTTTCTCAAGTTTTTGATTTAGTTATAGTTTATAGAAAATATTCTTCACAACAGAGAAAGGACTGCTTTTCTCAACAAAGCATCACATGGGCAACACAAACTTGAATCTTTAGCAACTTTGCACTATCTCAGATTAACCTTCAGAGCTGGTAGCCACAGCAGAAGATAAACTCCTCCTGTTACCCCGAGGAACACACCTTCAACCTCCTCCAAAAGATCTGTCTACTAACATTTTCTCAGCAGAGGTAGAAAACTTTCAAGTTGCTGTGGACCTCTGAGCTTGAAAGCCAATGGCAGTAACTGAAGAAAATCTGTTCTGCTTAACACTGAGTAATTCACTTGATAAACCAAGCTGGTTTTTCCCAAGCTGGCAAGCATCAATGAGCATATGCTGATTAAATTAACTCAGATACTTCTACAGGTGACGGTGTTCTGGCTATACCAGAATTACAATAATTCTGACAATATTAATAAAAATATTAATGAACAAAATCGATGCACCTAAAAAAAAAAAAAAGCCTGCTAATACATGCCAACAAAAGCAACCTTACATCAAGCATGTCTGATTGGGAAAGAGGAGCCAGAAGATCAGGTGGACTGTTGCTGGGTTCCAACAGCACTGTACCATTACTCATTGTAGCTTCTTAATATAGGTTATCATCTCCTGTTTGCACTAATGACTTCAAATGACTTGGCTGTGAATTCCTACCATTAGCTTTTCCATGATGAAATCAGTTAGCGTAACAGCAGTAATTAGTCCCACCTTCAGACACTCTTGGAAATAACTCTTTCTAGACACACCCATCGAATGCAAATACTGAGACACAGCAGTCACTTTATCGTTTTGTTTTTGTCAGCACTTTTAGAACACCTCCAAATTACGTATGAAAAGACTTGACTGTCTTGACCATCTAGAGCACTTTCATTCAACAACTTTGTTTTCCTTAGCAGCTTGCCCCAAGGATACAAATTCCCAATGATGTGTCAGTTCATCAAGATTATGTGGTACAATGCAGCAAATAGTCATTTATCATCCACGTCACCAGGCTGCAAAGTATTTCTTTCAAATGCCATATTGACAAATACAGCAAATTGTAGCGGCTTATCCTGGTTTCTGTTGCTGCCTCTTTACAAACTCTGTCAGCTTCCATTTCTGGCCATGAATATCAGCCCCTGTTCTAGCAACATATGCTATAAAGAGCAAGCGAGTTCAGAAAGCAGATAAGACAACTGACAAAATGACTTATAGCCATGAGACTGAAGAGGCAGCATGTTTGTTTATGTGGGCCATGGCTTAACACTCCAATCGCTCCAGGAATTTCAGATGTGCTCTTATGCACATGTGGAATGACATGTTAGAAGTAAATTCAGAAGAAAGACTGAATAAGAAGTTTCTGAGCACAAAATCTTTAGTCCAGAGAGGAAGATACACATGAACAAAAACAGTCAATATAATACTGCAAACACAGGGAACAGATTTTTGAATCAGAAAAAATATATTTCTGTGCATGCTTATCTGAGTATTGTATTTCTGAGCTCAGTAACACTTTTTAAAAATGCTTATGTTGGATTTTGCACCATTTTATAACTGTAAGAACGTTCTATAATATTTAAGAGAGAACTGAAAATACACAGGGAGTCTGTCATTTAAATCTAGCCTGACAGCTAAGTGCAGTTCCTGCATCCCAACCATGGGGCCATAAGGCTTACTGCCCAAGAGGGCACCGCGTTCTGGCTTCTTAAACCACTTTGCCTGTATCTACAAAACCATAGCCATAAATGTCTCAATAAAAATTAATAAAACACAAATACCATAATTAAGGTTATAAAATAAGGTACAATTAATTCAATATATTCTTGCAAGTTCCAATTCCAGTGAGAGAAACTCTTTCCCTTATTTGTTTTCTGGATTTAGGGGACATATGGGAAAGCTCATCTGCTGACCTTCACTGACACTGCCGTTACCGAATATTGGGGAAATATACAATAGCTGTAAGAAACACTATGCCACTGAAATGACATAACTGTGAATACTGATGGAAATCAAACACAGCAGATCTAAGTCAGGGGTCTGGGATTTGATTAACCACATTTTCCTTTGAACTTCAGAGATATGAAACTATGGTGACAAGCAGGGCCCCTTGATGTGGATAGACTCCCATGAGATACAGAAGACACAAATGTGTTATTTCTTTCATACCGTTGGAAAAAAATTGCTACCATAAGCTCCAATCACTTCTAAGAATTAAGAGCTAGTCTCATCTGAAAATGCGTAAAGAAAAAAACAAACAACAAAAACCAAACCAAACCAAAATCTAACCCAACCACATATTTCAGCTAAGAAAGGACCCCGATGAATTCAGACTGCTTAAGAATTCTGGACTAACAATACTGTTTGAATTGCTCATAAGACATTTGGACCACAACATTTTTCCTGCAGTAAATGCATAAAATAAGTTAATAAAAATGAATAACTAATAAAAGTAAATTGTAAGCTAACAAACCTTAATTTATAGCATACTTCTACAGGGCTCATAAAAGAGAAAACTTACCATTATGGTTTCTGAGTTAAAGCCACACAGGATGCATTTCCTCAAGCTATTTACCAGGGCATATCTATAACTAATCGACTGCCATTATTCTGAAAATACACAGTGTAGGTAAGAGCACTGACAACAAGCCAAGCTCTGGCGGCTGCCACCACGGTGTGCAGATCCTGACCTTGTGGGGCCCTATATCTAGGGAAACAAATTAAATTCAGGAACAAAGGCCCAGCAACAAAAAACTAACTGGGACACACAGCTAGTGATAGACACACTTCAGAGAACTGAAGCCTTGCAGCAGGAGCAAGCAGCACGTGAGGTCCTCTCGAAAAGCAGTTACTGAAGTCTGGGAGCACCCATAAAGCTGGTACAGAGAGTATGGCCAACTGCTGAAGGTACGTTTGGTAAATCCATCAACACGTACCTTGTTTACTTTGGATTACCAAGTCAAAAGGCATAAAACTTGCTACCTGCTTGACAGGAAATGATTTAGTTAGCCTTCCCATTTTGCAAATTAGTATCTGAATCTCTGAATATGTTTTATATAGGAATTTTAACTTAGATCACACATCTCTTTCCTGTAAGAAAAAAAAGGCAAACAGAACTGATACCAAAATTGTACAGCCAGTTCAGCTTAAATGCTGCAACATGAGAGAATGTGAAATGATCACGCTGAAGTCAGACCAGCAAACTCAGCACATCTGTCAGTTAAAGCAATTGACATTGTTTTATGGACTCCCATGTGAGATAAAAGTTTTTATGGCCTTGATGCTCTTGCTACTAGTAGCTTTTCTTATTAGCAAACTATTGATGAACAACGGTAAGATCTCCCTCTGTTGCATTCGCAGTATGACAATGACAGAGATTCTATCATCTCATCCACTCTTTTGGAGCAGATCACTTCTGCGGGTCTCAAGTGATCAAAGGAATATTCGCCATCTGAGATGAAAATGCAAAACAGTAAAAAAGCCTACAGCAAAACATTTTTGCTTCAACATGACTTAAAACAAATGTTTCAAAACATTCACAAAAAGCGCAGGAGTAAAACACATCTTTTGTATTTAAACTGTGACATATAAACACTTCCTGACCATTACCCAATGAACATCAATATGAAATCCAGGTTAGGGTTACCTCTGACATGATACAAATCACCTTGCAGAGGACTGGTTTATGCCACTGTCCTGGTTTAAGCAACACAAGACTAATTACTCTTCTAATGCTTGGGAAAACTGCACTTTTAGAAGACTCTAGTGTCTGAAGTTGTGAAAATATTTACTTTATAGCCAGCTATGGTGTGTGGGTTTCAAGGTCTCAGTGTTTTTGAGTTAGTCAGGTGCAGGGATTTGGAGGAGCAAGACCCGGGCACTTGACCCAAGCTGGCCAACAGGATTATTTCATACCATGAACGTCACATTCAATACAGATTAGAAAGTTTGCGGAAGAGTTTCTCCTTTTCTATGATGGTGGCAATCCAGAGAACAACTTGCCCCAGTGCCAGACCTCTGAGGCCTTCCCTTCCTCCCGAAGCCGTAGCGCTCGCAGTGTCCGACATTTGCTGTCCGCTGCTGGGAGGGCATGGCTTCCTACTGATACAGTTGGCTGAGTATAATCCTTGTATATTTTATATTTGTATCAATACTGGTTCTTTAGTATTATTAATGTTAATTACCTAGTCTGTTCTATTAAATCTGCCTGTATTTCAACCCCCAGGTTTCCTTGTTTTTTCCTAATTCTCCTTCCTGGGTGGGGAGGGGTCATCGGGTGATAGAATAATTGTCTAAATGACACTAAGTTGTTGTGGGTTTCCCAAACCATAACAGCTATATTAATCACTTACACTAAATTTCCGCAAATTCTTTTACTCTGAATAGAGACACACACTTCCCTTGCAGTAACATGGTGGTCTCTGCTTTCTTTATGCTCTGCCTTTCTGTCAGAACACAGACTTTCTTCCATCTGTTGACATCTTTTGCTAATTATTGCTTATCAAGTGTGTTATAGCCCACTTCAGTTACCAAAAAAGTGCACATTGCACTCATTAACACAACTTACCTCCATCACATCTAGGTACTTGACAGTGTAAAATAAGAATGTCTAAAGTGGTAGTGATTAATTTAATATTGGATCTACCCTTGCCTAAGGCTATTTTAACCCATTTTATATAAATTGCTATACATACAAACTGTATTTTCCCTGTTCTGTCTTAAAGCATTTATACATACATATGGAACAGTATTTTCAGAGTTTGTACAAGTTGTGTCAAGTCTAGTCAAAAACTAGTAGTATCACAGTGCAACTTTCCCTACACAACTGAGTACAACACAATACATGCAGACATATCGCATCTCTGTCTCTGCAGAAAGACTTCTGTATCAAAGGGCTATGACATCAGCCAGCCTTTCTTAGCCAGCTTAAAGTTACACTTATGATAACTTTCAAAGGGTTTTAGCAAGAATTCAGCTGTATCATGTGCAAACACCAGATGTGATGATCTGCTAAACTTGAACGACATAAGGTTAACTTTCAAAATGACATCCCTTCAGCCGTCCCAGAGAGGTGCAATTCATTCGCATCTTTCTTCGTTAACCGCGTGCTCCATACGGGTCATTTCCTGCTTCGCACTGGCTGCCTAAAACAACAGTCCTGCCCAGCTCACATCTGTAAAATCTTTCAGCAATGGATCAGTGCCAGCCCCTCACGCGGCTGAAATATCCAGTGACTGTACAAGCTCTGACCTTGTGAGCTGCAGCCTGCCTTTGCCCTGGGTTGCAAAACAAGCACTTTCCCAGTGGGTTTCTGCAAGCACAAGAGTTAGTTTCTCCCTCTTTTTAGTTTCTTTACACTGGTTACAGCACTTTTCTCCTTCATTTAACCTGCACAAATATAGAGGTCAATGCTATTAATTGCAAAATTACTTTGGATTCAAAAAACCAGTACATTTTAATTACAGTAAGATTAACTCTCTGTGAGTTAATCATATTGAAATTACATTTTCAGTGAGCAAAACTCTCCTGTTTGCTTTAAAAAAAAAAAAAAAATAAAACCACAAGAGCCTCACTGTACTGGAAATAGCCCCTGATCCTTCAAGACTTCTATGAAACAAAGCAGTAGGAGGCATTGCTGTATTCTTAATCAGGTCTTGTGAATTATCTCAGCAATGAGGGAAAGAACCAGAACTTCACAGAACATCCAGGTTTGAATACTTCAAAAGATACCAAGGCAGAAGGTACAGTGCTGCAAGCAAAACAAGGGTGAGAGAGGACAAGATGGAGAAGACATGTTCCTGAAGCTGCTGTTTTCCAAAGGTTTTCACCAGGGCGCAGACAACCGCTATCCTGGAGTTAGTACAGGGCTGTTCCGGAGTTACTATGGGGAGCAGTGTTATACCACATACAGGACTCAGCACGTATATGGAGGACTCAGGCACATTGCTCAATATATGGTTAAAGACATATCTACTTTTAGCAGCAAGGATAACCATTTAAGCTCTAAGATGACTGTAGCAAGATCCTCAAAGCCTCTACAAGGCCATTGATTCACACTCATAGGGGAGCGTAAAGTTATTAAAATTGAGCTAGAAATACTGCAACAGGGAATTAAGCTAGAGATTTGGCCAGTAATGAAAGGAACGGTGATGAACAGCGATTAAAGCACAGGACTGAGTTGCAGAAAACCTGAATGCTCAGCTGTTTACGTGCCAGATGACGTGACCCAGGTTACACAAAACCCAACACGCAACCTTATTTGTTCCAAATACACACAGGTTGAGCGGAGCAGCTTCTGCCTGCCCAGCCCCTAAAAGTAGGGGCATTTCTGCTGTACAGTGCATCACTTTGTCTCCCTCCCCTTGTCCTGACCAGCAAAGCTCATGGAGGCCAAGCAGCGGCCCTTCGCAGGTGGAGAGAAAAGGCCATTTTTGGTTGGAGACTTACAACTCAGTGGGGATGCTTCCCAGCCACAGCCTGGAACTGCGGTCCTTCCATGTCCCCAGCTTGAACCAGCAATGCTCCTCAGAAGGTTGCCGGGGAAGAATGAAACTTGTGAGACAGCCTTTATTCTGATGAGCAGCCCAACAGCTTCTTCACCGAAGAAATAGAGCCCCTGCCTGCCCCCAGACTCTGCCAGGAGAAAAACACTGGCCTGTCACACATGGACTTTTGTTCTTTCATTCAAGTACAATGAAGTTTTCACCCGGTAGCTGCCAAAGTCAGATATTTATTGCTATATTGTTCCGGGGAATAGTATTTGAGCGGTTCAGTAAGATTTGGGAAAAAGCAGGTGGCTGCAAGTACAGAGAACTACTTTGTGTGATCACCCCTATCATTGCAAAAGGCTTTAAGGGGGGGAGGGGAAAGTCATGAGATGAAAACTTGATAATTTTATCAGAGTGGTTAAATTCTTGTTTTTTCTAAAATTCATTAAGCTGTTTGTAAGAGCGTGAGAAGGAAGGTAGGTAAGGAGTAGGGTTAGCACTAAGTGATGGACAAGAACAGGGGTGGGTGAGGAAACCCTCAGAAGACAGAGGACTAGTGCAAGATAAAATAACCTGAAAGGTCACAAAGGCCATGAGAAAAATCAGAGGTTTCCACGTAGGATTTCCTTCTAAAGTATTGGAGCAGTATTAGAACAAAGGACTAGTCTGAAAATTCCTATGGAGAACAGGCAGAAAGCAAGAGCAGAAGAGGCTCCAATGCTCCGCGTCTCAGGCCACTGCATGCGTTTAATTACCCAAAGTGAAAACATGCACATACGGACATCACCCAGCAAGGGGCAGGGGTCAGATCTTGACTAAGTGCTCCTGCCACGTCCCAGTCTGGGCCAAGGGCGAGTCTCCCATCCCACAGCCATCGGCATCTGAAACGCAGCTGCAGACCAGAGTGGCATGGGGGGGGGAAGAAGAAGTATGACACGCTCCTATGACCAGATGATTTTTTTCACAAAGAAAAGTTATTTCCAAAACTATTTTGAATCCTGTGCTGTGTGGAAGCTCACCCAGCAGTGTCTCCATCAGCCACAGTCACAGAAGAGACCGTTCCCCCCTGTGGTGCAATGCCTGCCTGATGGTTGCCTTGACCTCAGTGTCATGGGGAAGGGGGCTGTCACCATGACTGGCTCTCACACACGCTACCAATACAGTGCCTGCCCATACCCATCTGTATGAAGGGTTTTATTACCCCCCCTTGAGGTTGTCCCTGCACAAACAGACAAACATAGCTGAAAATGCCAGGGAGGGGGGAGGCGGGATGATCAATCCAACATGAATAAGGCAGACATCACGCTGCCAGGTAAACAGAATGGTACTGCGCGTGTCATGGGAACCACAGGTGACATACTGTACATCAAGAGAGTCTTTCCTTTGCTGTGTCCCCCTCTGACACCAAAAATGCTGTACTCTGCCCAAAGCAATTGGCATTAGTTGAGCATCTTCATAGAATCATTTGGTTGGAAGAGACCTTTAAGATCATTGAGTCCAACTGTTAACCTAACACTGCCAAGTTACCACTAAACCATGTCCCTCAGCACTACATCTACACATCTTTTAAATACCTTCTTCATATTAAAAAACCCCACATACAAAAAAAACCAATAAAAAGCAGAAAACCACAACAAGCGGCTGGAAGACACGCACCTCCCAGCGCCCACAACCAGAACAAAGAAGGAAAAACATGATCAGATATTTTCATGCCAGAAGGAGGGTGCCATGAGCAGACATATCCCAGCTGGGATCACCTGCTGGGTTCCGCCAGCACACGCAGTCAAACTGCACACCTTAAAGAGGACAAGACAGTGAAACTGTTCCCAGAGCTCCAGGAACTCCTCTTTCTTTGTCCACATCTTGGAGTGCTCTTTCATTACTCCCATACAACAGCCAGTAAAAGTCTAGCTGTTTAGTTAGTGGGTGTTGAAAAACTGCCAGGAAGATCTTTTAAGAATATAGAAAGAAAAAGGCTCCATGCTGATGAACTGGCAGAAACACTGCTTTATGCACCTAGCCATGGAACCCCCATCACATCGGAGGTGCTGCTGCGTATCACAGCAGAAACCAAATCACAAAATCAACACAAAAACATTACACAGACATCAGATGTTCTACAGATTTTGAAGTGTTAACTTCCAATGTAAGAGTAGCAATTGTTCTTTCTAAAAAGTCAAAACATACCTATGGTACTAGCAATAAGAATAATGAGGAGGATTGACGACAGGCTGCTCAAATATGGAGGAGTAGGAAAGAAGCCAGCACCTTTAGAAGTGGTCAACAACAAGACAAAAGAGTCCAGAGGGAGCGTAAAGCAGCAGGGTTTAGCAATATCCTAAATTGCAGTGAGTTAGCAGCTGGCAGGACATAATAATAACCAGGAGATTAACAGATTTTTCCAGTATGAGGTCAGAAAACTACATAAAATAACATTATAGTGCTGGTAATTTAGAAGAGAGTGTGAAGTAACAGGTATTAAATGAAGCCACAGCAGTAGGGGGTGGGTGCAGGGCAAGGTCAAAGTCCTGACAGATACTCCGCTAAAGCTCCTACTGCAGCAGACTGTTCAAGCACCTACCAATACCTCCTAATTTTCAAAAGTAATGGCAACTCATGGATACCAACTTTTGTCCCAAGTTGGAAAGCATTTTCTGTGGCTGTAGAGGGACAACATGCTGCTGTCTTTACCTGGAAATTTTTACAGCACATAAAAATTCAAAGCAAGGATGAAAAATGAGCAGGCTGCATTACATGTTTAGCAAATGTCACTAGCAGGACTAAGTAAGAAGAACTAAACTAGGAATTTCTGCAACAGGAACAGAGCAAACAGAAGAAAAATGTACTCCCTGACCTTAAGACAGGGTTAGTACCAGAAACACCCAAGTACTGCATCACTGCTGACTACACAGATTCCTATACATTCTCTAGTACTTCCATTACAAATTCTTCTTGTATTGAAACCTTTACTCCTTTGCTCTGTGGCACCTAAAAGCTGAGCTGTAAGCTCTTCTGACTAAAGTGCAGAAACTCTTCACTTTTGACTGCTATGCTTCATGCCCGAGATTTTGACCTTCACCTCCTTTTTTGATCAGCAATACAGCAAGAAATTTTGTTTTAACTGAAAGGATTCAACGAAAAGTAAGAATGAAAAGATAAGATTGTGTCTTATTTTTAATAACGGTGAAAATATCTTTCAACTCATTACTTCAGGATTTGAAAATAAATTGACACATTCATGACTGCATCATACTGACAGATACAATTCCATGTTGCAACTCATTGGTCATGTTGGAGCAGTGATATGGATGTGCAAGTTCCTTCTTTTCTTGATACAGAAATCTTTTGTTTGCCTCTCATCTTGTTTGTGGCAGAATATCCAGGCAATATAGAGACAACAGCACAGGAGGCTGTAGAGAACAGGATAGCTGAAGTAAACATCTCCAATGCTAAAGTAAATATCGGTAAATGAATATTGTTATGTGTACAATGCTACAAAAAGCCCTTGTATTTCTAGACAGGTTTTGGTAATAACTATGCTACTATATTATGAATATCTTAGTGTCTTTTTGTAGCTTGTACAGTATTGAGGCTGAATATGCATGCTCAGAGTGCTGCAATAAGTTGGAGAGGCAGGAAGCGTATTAGTGGGAATTAATTGCTAGGATGCTTCTAACTTTTTCATGACTAATAAAGATAGGCATACTTGCTGTTGCAAGTAAAGAACACAGGGTGTTATGAGAAACTGGCATAAGGAGTGCCTAAAACATCCTCTGGCAACTCATTAAAGAACTGGATTAGTCCTAAGGAAAAAAAAAAAAGGGGGGGGGGGTCAGCAATCAACTCCAAAACATATAAACTCAGCCTTTTCTATGGGTGTATCAGGAAAATGACTCCCCATAGAAGCACGGCTGAAAAGGAATTAGCCACTGTTATGAGAAAGTTGCAAAAGTAGTGAAATACTTTGAAAACATGCAAATACAAAGCAAATTTATGAAAAGAGCCAAGACATAGCAGGACATCTCTTCCCCCGTATTGCAAAGGGCACACAAATACAGTCCGCAATGAGAGAACAGGAAAAGGCAGCTCACTTTCAGGCTAAGATCCCAGGATCCCTCAAATTATTGCCACAGGCATGGATTTTCTAGTAGAAAGAGGGGGTAGAGCCTATGGAGGTTTTAGCGCCTCATTAGCACATTGCTTCTATGTCAAATAACCATACCCATGTCCCGTTCCCCATCGTGTCCGTCCCCCCCCCTTGAAATCAGAAATATATTCTCCCACACCCAATTTATTAGTGGTGTATTTATGTAGTGTTATGCATGCCACAACAGTATGCAAGGGATCTGTCTGTTGGTTGCAACTGGAGTTTGTATGCGTTGTCCAGATTAATGGGAGCTCTACGAAGGTGTCCTCTACAGGACGTTGCACCTCCAGAAGGTGCTTTCTCCCTTCCTACTCAGCATGACTACGACTGTATTGTGTGCACAAGGTTTCTGATTCACCTACCCCCCTCAAAAATGAAGACTCTAGGAAGTAAAAATTTTGTGTCAGCAGGGAAAGTTGTTCTTTGCAGGTCTCTAGGAAATGAGAATGACAGATCTCTATGACAAACAGAAGACACAAAAAAGCACTTCATTTCACTTTCAGAAAGAATTCTTCAGACACAGCTGCAGCACTAACTGACTTTAAGATCCGTGAATGCAATATCCAGGATTCGCTGACAGAGTAATCTTTATTACAAGGGCAGAACTTCAGAAGAGGTAGTAGTGTTTCAGAAATGTATACTCTCCTGACTTTTTTGTGCTGCTAAAGCTATTGAAGCTTTACGAGTCCAGGATGCTTTTTTTCCCCTTCCCTCAGTGTTACCAAATGTGAAATAAATACATTATTAGTAGGGACTGCAACACTACACTGTCTGAGTATTTGGCAAAGCACCCTCAGACGCTGCAAGACATGGAGCCTCTCTCCTCTTTGAAGGCAGATCCACAGCACTAATCCGTGTCAGGCTCTCAAAGAAGATCTCTTCCAACATTCGCAAGAATAATTCAAACAGTCTTGTAGGACCAGAGTAACATTGATGTTTTTACCTGCATCTCAGAGTAGCTCCATTTGAGCTCCTCTATTTAACAACAGAAGTCTAGCCTTCAAGATTATCATAAAAGAGCATTGTAGAAGGTGCAAGTAAGAGGGGGAAGGAAGAAGAAAAAAAAAAAAAAAAGAAAGTGAGAGATTGCCATTACAATAGGCAATTAAGGTAATAGTTGAAGATAAGCCTGCACTGTCCACAGCAAGCTGAAGGGCTCTAACATCACTCATCACTTATACTGGATTTATTCACGCCCATCCTCTAGTACCGTCAGGCAGCTGTAAAGGATCGCTGCAGAGTGGCTGGTCTCCCCAGCTGAGATGCAGAAAAACTGTCTGTTGGGTTGAAACGTGAAGTAGAGTTAGTTAATTTGGGCTCTCTTTAGTCTTACTTTACAACATTTCGGCTGAGTATAGGTTGTAGCCAGCGCAGGTGGTGGGAAATGTTTAGAGTTCAAATACCATCCATACCCTTAAACCTAAACGTGTCTTTGCATGCTTGCCCTCTGTCAGTATATCCCCATGTGAGTTATTAGTTCTTTAAATTCAAAAGGTGTGGTCTCACCTGATCCCTGAAAGCCAGATATCATATCTCATTTTAATGAAAAAACTCTTTTTTTTTTTTTTTGTAGTGGTTAGCTGTGATAAAATCCATTTAACAGAGAGAAAGAAATGATCTTGAAAAGGGGCAATAGTTAAACATCTACCAGATAGTAGCAAATCACTTCAAGGGTACATTTCCTTTACAAGCACTTATAGCTTTTTAAGCAGTTCAGCACAGCTACGTGTTATTTGATTGGTCTTAATATAATTTTTGCTTTCCTGACATTTTGATGATGCATGAAATGGAAATTAATCATGAATGAGGTTAAAGAGATGCTGTTACTTATTCTTCAGTGTTCAAAAACTCTTACTTGAAACTGAAATAAAATGGATGTTGCGAATAAATTCAGCAGTTACACTGAACACCAAAAAGCAAGTGGCTTATCGCATGGTAAGGATAGAGGAAAACTCATTAAAAGAGTTCAGTAGTGCTACTGCTGTCATGCAGAAACATATGTTGTTAGCTTAAGCATTACTTGGCTGGATTTTTAGCCTTTTGTAAAACATTACTGTGGGTATAAAACCAACAACTTTGCACAGAATTTAAAAGATACACTAAATATTTCTTCATAAATCTTCCAATTCAAATGGTAATGAATTCAATAGCCAGGTCCTCACTTCACTGCTTTTCTGGCAGTCAAACCTTCTCATTTATTTAATTTTATTTTTATAAACCTATGACGATTCATGGAAGTTTACTTGGCAATACTGACTGTTGTTTTCAAATACATTTTTCTTCTGCCAAAAAAATTGCAAATTATTTTTTCAAGCATGAGTAATGAAAAGTTAATTGCTTTTTGCTTTGTTTTTAACTTCCAGAATTGACCTGGGGCACTTTGTTTCTTTGACAAAAAAAGGAAGATCGATAACGGGCATTTCTTTAGGGTCTCTCACATCTATCACTATTATCAGGACAGGAACGGAGATCTTTCATACTGCTCTGCTGATAATTCAAGAAGTTCACGATGTGAAGTGGCCTCGAGTTCAATATGTTTTGTTTAGTACAGGAGATTTCAAGTTCTACAAGAAAAATAAACACATTCTTTCAGGCTAACTTTAAAGGTTCAAGACTGACAGCTAAAAAGAAAAATCAAACCCTCAAGCCCTACCTTAAGGGAGACTTTTTTCAGCTCATCATGAGCAGAGTTATCTATATGAAAGCCATGCAGCTCAGCCAAGCCTTCCAGCTGATTTTTTTCCCCTTCTTTTATTCACTAACTCTTCAATCAGTAATCAATTTTAATTAAACATGGAAGCTGTGATTTTAGGCAATGTTCATGTGCTAATGGAGATATTGTTACCAGCTGTCAAACAAGCACAAACGAGCAGCGGAAAGACTGAGAGTCTGCCTGTCGGCTGAGCCCCCGTTAGCACCTCTAGTCCTCAAACCAGGAGGGCGCAGGCCTGGGAGGGGACCCATTTTCCTAAATGCATAGTTATACCTGGAAGGACAGAGGATGTGGACAGCATACAGCCACTTCGTATTTTTAACGCATCAGGATAGAGAGAGAAAAAACCCTTTTCCTTAGCAAGAATTTCCAGGTAGCCTAACCTCTCACCTGCTCCCTGAATCTTCCACCTCCTCCCTTACTAGATCTCTTTAGGCAATTTGCCTACTCCTCCTCTACAAACATAGCCATCTAGTCACACAGCTCTTGTACACAAAGGCAGGCGAGCCAGCTAATGTGCTGTAATGGAAAAGGTGCAGCCGACTGTAAAGCATGGCTCCAGGAGGCCATCCCACACCTGCTGATGGTGTACACCACATCTTCAACGCTACACCTCTGACCAGCATTCCCCAGATCCCCTGTACTTTCCAAAGCAACATTAAACCAATTCCCTCAACAAAAAAAAAAA